>OX421978.1:62478425-62538425 GCA_949128135.1 Parasteatoda lunata | reverse complement strand
ATTATAACTTATTTTTTGTTGTGAGAATGGCAACAAAGTTCTTGGTTACTTACTTACTTATCCTCTACGTGCCTTTGGGCACTTAAGGCCTCTAGCATATCCCTCCAACGCCTCCTGTCTCTAGCAATAGATTTTGCTTCCTCCCAACCAGAAATTCTACATTCTTTTAATTCGCCCAAAAACATGCGCTGGATGGTCAGTCTGGGTCTTCCTCTTGTTCTTTTACCATCAGGGGCCCATGTAAGCGCGACAGATGTAATTTTTTCTTTGGACATTCTAAGGATATGTCCGAGCCAGCTCCATCTTCGTTTTTTAATTTCATCCTCTATTGTTTTTATTTTAACTTTCTTGAATAGATTTTGAATTGACACTTTGTAAGGCCAAAAAATTTTACAAATAAATCTTAAACATTTGTTTTGAAAGGTTTCTAATTTTTGTATTTCGATCTTAGTCTGTTTCCAGGTTTTTGCGCCATATAATAGTACTGCTCTAACAATAGCTTTGTAAACAACTATTTTTGTCTTTATTTCAATATTTGACTCTCCAAAATTTATGTAATCCCTTAAACATGTTCTTGCTTTGATTATTCTCTGTCTAATATCTTCACTACTTCTACCTTTTTTATCTACAATAGAACCCAAATAGCTAAATGCCTCTATGTCATCTATTTCGTGATTTTCGATTTTAATTTTTTCATTTTTCTTTTGATTTATTCTCATTACTTTAGTTTTCTACTTGTTTATGAATAAACTTACACTATTTGAATATTTGTTGAATTTGTCTGTTTTAAGCTGAAGGTCCGTACATTTGGATGAAATAAATACGATGTCATCAGCAAAATCAAGGTCTTCTAAAGTAGTACTGAAATTCCACCTTATTCATCTTTCAGGCAACAAAGTTCAGATTGGCAAAAATGATGTAAAAAATGTATGGGCAAAATTTTTTTTTTTTTTAAATATTCGTCGAAAAATAAGTTAAAATCTCAAACAACCATGCACAAAAACCTAATTTTTAGGCTTTGTTTGTCTTTTCATTTTTCATATTGGTTCATATTTTCATATTTTTAATAATGTCTACAATATTTTTCAAAAAATACTAACTACTAAACTACTGTACTAAAACATAACAGATAATTCCGCTCTGTTTGGTGTAATAAAACACCAAGAATGGTCATTTTTTTGTATCTGTGATCTAAAGTAGTTTCCCACATTTGTGTTCAGTAACACTAAAACTTAAAATGAAATTAATATGATGCAGCAAAAATATATGATACACATAAAAATTTGTTACATGATACATTATTATAAACGTAATTCATTATTGCATAATACATTATTTCAATATTATAAACATAAGTTATTTTTACGATAAAATTTAAAATAAGAACATGTAGTTTACGATGTATACACAAACTAATTCATAAAATAAAACTAGTTTTTTTGCTCAGACATACGAATATCACAAAGAGAATAGCAAGACAAATTTGAATTAAGCTTAACAGAAGCGGAAAAGTATTAAATATTATCAAATTATCTAATACAATCGCCAGATATTCAAAAATTATAATGTATCTAAACTTCTTAAATCTAATTATCCTTATAAAATTTAAAACAGGAATAGGAAAAATTGCGAAATAAGAACGGGAAAACTTGAAAAAATAATAGAACCTATACCCATTCATATTACAATTTACTAGTCATGAAAAAAACTGTGCTCTTTACATGAACTTTCCTGAGGTTTTATATAACGAAAACCAGATATCAATGCTACTTTTGTGAAGCTATGGTGTACGTTTCAGTTTCCTCTCTCTCTCTCCTGTTTACTTTTGGTTGTAATTTTATATGCCTTACAATATTATTAATATACAAAAAGCTTAAGAAAATTAATAAAATTAAAAAAAACACCCAGTGCCCGTTATTGAGTAAAGAGGAAAATGAACTAGAAAATATCAAAATTTATGAGTAATATTTTTGTAAATACAGGGCGTTTGCAAAGGGTTTTGTTTTTTTCCAAAAATTTCAAAATTCGGTCATTTTTTTAATTATTGTAATTTTTACAACTGTTGCAAGGATTGAAAATATCGTTGAAAAACTCTCAAACATTTCACAAGTAATATTTAATTCACTGCACAACTTTTGACTGGTAATTTATTTTTATATGACATTTTTTGAAAATTTGAAAAAAATTTATAAGCAACTGCTGTTTTTTTCAAAAATTGTAAGGCTTTTGCTGGGAATGAAGATGAGGCATAAAAAAATCTGAAACTAATATCACGCGTGATGTACCAAAGTGTGGTACGCGTACTCCCAGGGGTACGGGAACAGTTTAGCGGGGGTGCGCGTTCTTATGCGAAATAACTTGCAACAAACGAACATTTCAAAAAAATTTGTCTAAAAACAAAGCTAATCATGAAAATTTACTATTACGTATTTTTTATTGCTATTCTTTGCTGAGTTAACAGATAATAATTAGTTATGTCAACAGCCAGTTATGGTTGTTAACTTTTGTGCAATTTTTTTATAGCAAAAAATACATTCATTTTTTTATTAGTGGTACACAGCGTTACGAAAAATTTAGAAAGGGTACACAAAAGTCATAAGTTTGAAAAACACTGTACTAGCCCAAAAACAACATTTGGAAGGTAGTACTTTTTAATTATCCTCAACTTTTTTTCCATCATATTCTACAGTGCAACCTTTCTCTGTTTTTATAAATAAAAAAAAATAATAATTTAAGATTTGTAAATAAAAATAAATTTTCAAAACACCTACTTTTGGTGCAACCTTTTACTGCCATTTGGAGCAAGGGGAAATATGATAAAATTGAGCTTTATTTTATGTAGCCAGCAAATGAATACCGATTTCGGGAGCAACGTGTATCGGAATTTTTAACAGTATTCTGTGTATTTAAGAAATTTATAAAACATGCCGTAAATAACATAAATGTATAGTGATTCTTTAAAGATGGATAATGTTAAATGCACAATATATATATATATATATTTCAAATTCTTTCAAACTGTTCAATTTTTCTATTTATTTCGGCTAAGCAAACTGAAACCGCAAAAAAGATAGATTTGAAGTTTATTTAACAAAAGCAAATGCCAAAAAAATGAAAATAAAAAAGAGAGCTCTCTTTAAAATTTAAGTAGTAAGAAATTTTTGATAGCCTGAAGTTAAAATAATAAATGAACATCCTCGGCAAAAAAAAAGAAACTTTTGTTTTCTTAAAACTATCATTTCACAGAAATTCTTTTAGCAGTATGAGAAAGTTTATTTTAGTACTGGGTATTAAGATCATAATCCTTACTATTGCTAATTTAAAAATATTTCCTACTTTATAAAACGATCATTTAAAATCGACATAACTTCTGTTACCTACTAACTTTCTCTTACCAATTTCATTAATGTCTATGGAGGTTGTTCTCCATCAGTAGCCGCCAAAATTCGTATAGTAGAAAATATCTTACTTCATTTATTGTTCATATTGGCCGTTAACAAAAGTAAAGGGATGATACATAATGAAAGTCTCCAGGAAATTAATATGAATCGTAGTAAAAATCAAATTTATTAAATAATTCGTGAAGATTATAAAGAATGGCCATCAATACAAATCATCAAAATAATTACCAAAAAATAACTCCCTTAAAAAAGGGATCAAGAAAAAATAACTTCCACATTAAGAAGTTTTTGCTAGCATTCTCTTACGATTGCATTTCTAAAACCGTTAGGATGGCTGGGACAGGAGCGCCTAAAGGGCACTCCTAGACGCCAAAAATTTTGAATTAAAAGTGAATATATTTATTCCTAACGGACATAGAAAGTATGGGTAGGAGATCCGAAATTGGCGAATTATCAAAATATTACATAGCCAAAACAGAGCCAACCAGTATATCAACATTGGGTTGAAAAGAATACCTTGGCGATCACAAGTCGCCAACAAATTTATAAAATTATTACAACCAAGCAACTGAAACATTTAGCAGTTGGAAAGTTTAGAATAAAAAGTTATAAATAGATTTTGTTTTCGATTAGAGGCGACAATGATTTCGTCAGTCTGCATATTAATGAAATAAAAAAAGTATTCGTTACCTTGATCAATGCAAAGGAAAGAATAAATATTTTATGTTCGCTTTTAAAAGATTAAGTCTTTGATTTATTTTAAATATAATTTTATAAATAAAAATAAGTGAAAGTAATCACAGATATTTTAAAGGAAAGGAAATAAATATGTAATGCCAATTGTGGCATCACAATGTCTTACTGTCAAATGTTCTTAATCTGCCGTGGATTACAATAGTTTTTAAGCTCCTTAATAACATATACCTACTGCTTTTCTTTTACTTTTTTAAATTCACCCTTTTTTATATTGTTGTTTTACAGAATTACCTTTTTGCCCCCGTGTTTCAAATTTTAAATTTACGTGCATAAACTTAGTATTTAATTAATATTTATTTAAAGTATTTTTTGTATCCTCTTTCTAAACTAAATAGTTTTTGCTATTTAGGTAATTCAACTACTAAGATAGCAACCTGGTACATGAAAATTCCAACATTAGATGAAGAGTTAATCACTGAAATAAGAGGATTTCTTTTCAAATAACCTATTGAAAGTTTTTTTACTCTAGTTAATGATTAAAATTTATTTGCAATAGCTATTGAATGTTAGTCCTTAAACTCATTACTTATAAGATTAATATCGCCTTCAAAAAAAATATTTGAGTCTATGTATATATAGATTCTGAAATTGATACTGAATATATGTATTCATTACCAAATTTAAATACTAAAAAATATAATTCCACCACGATTAGTATAATTAATTAAGATCAAAATTATAATAACTGTTTCAGATTAAAATTTCAACTTATCTGTACTAATCGTCTTTTTAAAAGTAACGGTTTCCTTTCTACAAAAAAAATTGGTTTCACAACTGTTTCATAAACATAATTGTCATGGCAAACATATTTATATACAGTACCCTTCAAAATTATTAGGGACACTTAAAATTTCTAAAAATTTTTTCATTTTTCAAAGTATCATAACTTTTTCAAAAATGAATCAATTTTCATAAAAATTTCAGGATATCATGTTCAGGTCTTCTACTTTCACCTAAGAATTACTAATTTAATTTATCTCAATTTCTTGCAAAACTTTGCACATTTGAACAAAGCAATTTTTTTTAAAAAAAAATGTCAAGTTTGACAAGTTACTTCTTTGTAACAAAATTTTTTGCATAAAATATATTATTTACACATTAAAGTACAAGTCATTAACTTTAAAACGCGCTAAAGTAAATGAATTTACGATTTTTTTTGACTGAGATATGAGATTTTGAAATTTTTTTGTCATTTATAGCGAAAACGAAATTATTGTGAATTCGAAAATTATTTAGTATAGATATTATTGCAAAGGCAAAAGCTTGTATTGAAAGTATGCTGCGAAGAATAACCACTGTTATACAAGCAAAAGGACGTGTTACAAAATATTAAGATTTTTTTTTATTATACTTGTTTTTGTAAAAAAGTTTTAGAATTTTATAATGAAGTTAAATTTCTTAAAAAATTCTTGAGTCGTTTTTTAAAATTGTTATTGCAAATTTCAATATTTCTTTCATTCCTTCAGTACATGAAGAGTTTCAAGTGCCTTGTATTCTTTAATCAGTGACCCTGAACTATTAGAGTACGAAACTATCATTCACGCACAAACTATCATTTCAATGTCCTTTTAATTTTCATTTTAGAAACTTAGAGTTTATTGCAAAAGGTTACAAAACCGTATAGTTTTTTCTCCCACTGTTTCTTAAGCGTGCCAGTTTTAAACTGTTTCAAAACTGCAAAGCTAAAAATAAATGCTTCTAATCATAAACATAATGGTTAATTGTATAAACAGATTCCTGCCTGTTATTTTACCATAATTTAAGAACGAAAATTCTAACCGAGTAGCAACACATGTGTTGATGAACTTGGAAAATTATTTTGAATAAAATGTTTTAAAGTCACTGTACTTCCCACAAACAGTAAGAGGTAAACTTTGTATGTAATTTTATTATACCCATGCGATTATAATACAAACTATTTCAAAACTCATTTTTTTCAAAAAGAGATCAGTATTAAATTAGTTAAAATTTTTCTGTTGGAATAAACTGATATCCAACTAAATATCGATGTAACAATGTTTACATACTTTCGCAGACTGAAACCAAACTTTCACCAGACTGAAGAAACATGGTTAAATAAGTTCATTATAATGTGTCATAATGCCACATATTTACTCAGGCTCAATGCTGTAAATACGCAACTATATTACCACATTATTTAATCAAGTTATGGATAATATGTTACTCTAATTTATAAGGGGAAACTTCATTGTTTGATTTTGAATAGTCTTGGTTAATAGTCAAAGTAATAGTTTTGTGAAATTAAAATAATAAACTGCCGCAAAGTATCTTCCTTAAAAAGACAACCAAGGAATAATTTAGCTTAAAATATTTTGTTGATAAACTTTCTTAGTATTGAGCAGAGGGAGTTAATTGGAAACTATTTAAAGCGTTACATTTATTAAGGGTAGTCTGTAGGGGATATACCAAAAAGATGAAACTGCCCTTTTTCAATGTACTTTTTCCGAGCACATAAACAAGATAATGCTATAGTTTTTTTTCCACAGAATATTTGCATACACATGTTTACCCTGTGATAAATGTTAATACATATATTGGACAGGTATTTTTCTTTTAAACAAAATTACGAGCTGAGAAATTTTAAATTTTTTAAACGTTTCCTTATTATTGAGCATACCTTATTATTATACCTAAATATTACATAACTTAGAAAGTATTCCTGTTAACGCTAAAACATTATCACAGCATACAACTGATAAAATCTCAAATATCCAGAAGAAATTTCAAAGCTATACCATAAGTAATTTCTTAGAAAAGGTACATCAGAAAAGGTAAGTTTTAGCATTATTTATATATTTACCCTACCAAATGCCCGTGACATATTACATTTAATAACCCATTACATTTCTAACGCATTGCATTTATTAACACAATAGTATTGTAGTAAAAAAAATTAACAATATTTTTCAAAATACTATCGTCTAATAATTAACAATTTTCATTAGAAAATCATAATGTAAAAAAAAAATCAACAGTCATATGTACTCTTATCTGATAATTCTATTATAACAAAATATAACTCTGAAATAAATATGTGAATTTTATTTAAAAATAAATATTTTTGTTTAAAAAACTAATTTTATTTATATCTTTATTTTTCCGGGTTAATTCGTTGCAGAGGAACAAACTAAAAGAAAGATATTCGGAACAACACAATGGAAATAAAACTCCTGCTTATTCTCTAGAATAACATTCTGTGTCCACAATTCTACAAGCTTAGACTTTCAAGCTCTAAATATTGATTTATCTAACAAAGATATATTTACTCTGATAATAATATTTTTTTTAAAAAATTAAGTCAATTGGAATAATTTATTCATATTTTTCAGCCTTTTATACAGTGATATTTTCGAAAAAAGTTAAAAATGTAGAACATTTTAATACTTTTTCTTACAGTAACAGTTCTGAAAGTGAAAAAAAAAAAATTTCTAAATATTTTCTTTTCTAATGACGTCGCAAACTATACTTAATAAACACCTTTCTGAGTTAACTGGAAACAAGGTTTTATAAAAGGATTTTATAATGCAAAGAAACTGAATTTATTATTTTTATACTCATAAAAAAATGATTTGATTATTTTTCAAATATTTGTACACATTTTTTGTAATATGGAGTCGCATATATATAAAATGCTGTTAAAATTATTTCAAGCAAAAATTAGATTTGGTTGTATAATTAGAAAAAAATATGTTTCTAATTATACAACCAACATTCAATATCGAAATCAATAAATTAATATGCAAATGATGTTTTACAACAATATGAAAAAAAGTATGGTCAAAACTACCAAAATACAGAGTTTCTGGTTTTGTGGGATCTCCGAAAAGCAAGATCATTTTTATCGATGTGTTTGGTAATGATTTTGGTAAAACTAACAATAAAATATTGATTTATAAAGTGTGTTAAAACTTAGCAAATGTGGTAAAATGTAGCACTTTTATCAAGATACCTTAGAGCATGGACTAAAAACCATTTATTTGGTTAAATTTATTTTTTAGTTATGTATCTTTTGCAAAATATGTGGTAAAAAAATATATAATTTTGAAACCCAGAATTTTAATTAAACCGTTACTATATGAACGGTTAAAATATCGTATATTTTGGTTTATTACCAGAATTATCGTTTTTAACATACAGTACAGTAATTTTTCCAGAATTTATTTTTCAATGAACGTGTAATACCCATAAAAAACTTCACTGTTCTATGGGTATTTATTTCATCATTAACTTCATATTATGTTTGTGAAAGCGGAGAAACATGTAATATTGACTGAAAAATTATCAATAATGTATAATGTTATGTAATTTATACACTGTATGAAATTTCTTGGGAAAAACGGTTAAAGAGTAATTTATTTAATTTCTGTTCTACCATATTCAACCAAAACAGTCAAATAACTGTAAAAAAGAAGATATTATAATTGTTAAATGTGAAAAAAGTTTGATTGGTTTTTCTTAATACCGGTTAAGCAACCAGAATTCTGTGCGTGCCAACTAGACCCACCTTATAAAGCCGTGCAACTCAGTACATACTTTAGCTAAGAGAGTTAATAGGTCAATCTCATGACCAGTTAAGCAGAAATTCGAATTCCTGCGTTTATACTACAATATTTTTTTCATTCTTTCAATACATGCGGAGTTTCCAGTGTCCGCCCTCTTCAGTCGAAGACCCTAATCTATAAGAATACGAAATAATCATACACGTAAAAATTTAGCGGAACCCCACAGAGCTCCAATGTCCGTTTCAGTTTCATTTTTATGTTTTAGAAACTCTGCTATCCGTAAGTTACAAAACCGTATAGATTTGTATCCACGGTTTCTTAACCGTACCAGCTGTAAACGGTTTCTAAACCATAGAGATAAAAAGTGTTCCTAACATGGTTAATCGGATGGAGAGACAGCTCCTGGTTATCTCCGCTATAATTTCAGAATGAAACAACCATTTTATATGCCATTTTTGTGCAGAAAATATTATTCTGTTGTGTAAAGGATATTTCCTTGGTTTTCGATGAGAATTCTTTTTGTCAAGTGAACATTTCTTCTGAATAAGTTTTAACTTGAAAACTCAAATTCTTCAATTTAAATTCTTTTATGTTTAACTAAAAGTGTAAAGCTTCTTCCATAAATCTTTCAAAGAACGAAAATAATGCCTGCTGTGTATAACTGTAATATTTTTTAGCTAACATGTTAATTACAAATTTTATAAATAAGTTAAGGTGGATGAAACAATAACACTGATAATAAGGAGAAATCCATCATTTGGCTATTTGTCAAAAATCTAATCAAGACAAATGAGGTAGAAGTAGTAATTTAAACGTTTTAACGAATTAATACATTGAACGGCTATTTTTAAATGTTAACAAATTATGGGTATATAACAATAAAACTTTAAATGTTATAATACGTAGCTTTATATAATATTTGAGGGAATTTGTGTATAATTGATAATTATTAATATCTATTAATATTCATTGTGTGGTTGGAATATAATATAATTTAGCAAATTACAAACTAAATGTTTACAAATTTTGATAAATTTTACTTTACGTGATTTTTTCAAATATTTATGTATATCTTACGAATTATTATTGTGCTGTTAAAATCTAATATAATTTAACAAATCAGAAATTGAATATTAGCAAACTATGATAAGCTTGGCTCATTGTATGATTTTTAAAAGAAATTATGTCTGTCTTATTAATTAATATTTATTGTGTTGTTGGAGTTTAAAATAAGCTAAATTACAGATTAATTGTTTGGAAAATATGGTAAATTTTGCTTTACATGGTGATTGAAAGTATATAGGTATATCTTGTTATTTACTACTTATTGTGAGGTTGGAATATAATATAAAATAACAAATTAAATATTGCAAATTATGATTGAATTCGGCTTTACGTGTTTAATTGAACGTACTTATTAATTAACATTTACAGTACGGTTAGAATCTAATGCAAAAAATCTAATGCATGTGTTTTTCTGGGATAAAGATTATTAAAACATTATGTTTGAACAAAGGATTAGATAATTAATTATAAATTTAAATAATTAAATATAAAATTCAAATGGTATAATGGTTAAATAATAATGAAAATTTTAAAAATGTTATGCATATTAATGGTATTATTTTTCTTATGCATATATTATTAATTTTCTTGTGCATTTGTTACGCACCAAAAAAGGTCATTACGTCTTTCATTTGTCTTAAACAAATAATAATTACTGTTTCGTCATTGAAATATGTTTATTTTGGGTTCAGGACTCAAAATATTTTGAAATAATTTCCACAAAGTAAATTTTACGAACACTAATAGGATTTACTCTAGCTGGACCATAAAGCTTTCTGCAGAGTTAGAAGCTTATGCTTCAAGAAATAAGGATTCGGGTCCTCGCCAAACGATCTCAGAGGAGTACAATTTTCACCCTCACACTTGAATGAGCGTTAAAGAGTCTTTTGAGAAGAGGGCAATATTAACAAGATTTCATAGATCTCCAACAGAAGTTGTGGTAAAAGTCCCCAGTCAGAAATAATGCTATTTTGTAAAGAAAGGAACGCTGCCACTATTTCGCAGCTTAAAGTTATCTTCTTAACAATAGTTAACACGTAAGAAAATCAAGTTATCGTTTACTTCGATGAATTGGAAAAGGGATCAAAAGATTTTCGGAATTATTTATTAATTAGCACATATAGGTGTAGCAGTAATTTTGTTAATGTTTGTAAGCGTGGTAGTGTTAGTATGTTAAATGGAAAATATCAAAGGTTTGTCCTCTGTTTTAACACTGATGAAAACAGTGAGTTGTCTTCTGGTTAAAGGTTATTTAAAAATTTTGCATTTTATTTTCACATTTTATTTTTTGACTACACAATTTCTAACGAAAAAAATCCAAGTTTATAGCTATATATTAATTCTTCCATAGATATAAAAATCTATAAAGGCAATCTTAAAAAACTAATATTTAAACATGCCATTTCTCGGAAACCGTTTCATTGGTTCCTTTTAAAATTTGATTCCGTTATTATAAAGTTAAGTATTAACGCAATTCAAATACTTTTAAAACAATTTTCATCTCTTAAATTAAAATATTTCCTATTATTTTTAAATTAAATAAAAGAATTATAAATTGTTAAAAATTATATTTTGCATACCAACGAGTGTATCTGTAGGCAAACAAAATTTATAATTATTGATTTGCATGTTCTTCTAAAAATATAAATTAAAATAACGCAGAAAATAACTACAAATTTCATGGGATCCAAACTTCTAAACATTTTTCTGACTCAATATTTACTGAATCAGACCATTATGTGAAAAAAACATACATTATCTTTGAAAAACATAGAAACTACATAACATTTATAGACATTGACGCATTTATTACTTTTCCGGAGGATTAATGATGAAAATAGTTGTTCGAAAATGTAATGATATCTTACTAAAATTTAATTATAAAATTTTTCATGTTTTATGCATTTTATGAAATTTAATAACAGTTAAAGTAATAACACGAAGAGCTCCAATAGCACAATCGGTTAGGGTGACGCTCACAATGCTGTTGAAGTGCTGGGGCGCAGGAGTTTGATCCTGATAGTCGTTTAACCCTTTGACACCGAATTTTTAATTGAAATCTCTAAAGAGAAAAATATTACATATAAATCTTATTATTTTTATAGCCATGAATTTTAACAATTCATGGTTATAAAATGCAGCATGAAACACTGTTGTCTTTTTTTTGTGTTAAAGGTAAAATTTTCCGAACACGGCACACTTGCAAAAAAACATTTTTTTTACAGTTATTTAATTAAAATCTAAGAGAAAGAGTTAATCATGCAAAAAATGACTTTTAGTAAATATTTATTATTTTTTTCTTTTTTTATTTAATAATACTCAAAAAAATAATTAAATTGTAAGGTATAAAATTTTTACAAAATTTTAATGATTTTAATTTTACATGGCAGAGTACAAAAATGTGCGAAATTGGTCGAACAGTTCTTAAGAAATCGAATTTTATATATCCCACTATTTTAAAATTTTATTTCTCAGGAGCTATTCGAACTAATAAAAAATGATAAATGGTTACTAAAACTTGTATTTTTGCATCTTTGAATAATTTAATTTGATAATTGTGTGCAAAATTTTTTTTGATTCACTTAAAAAGCTCTCGAGATAAACGTAGCATTAGGGGGTCCAAACTTAAGACCTCTCTCCTGACCAAACATCCTGTCAATATTTCCCAGCTTACGCCAATATTTCGGAGAACAGAAGAATCCAAAAACGTCAAAAAAAAAGTATGTTTAATCAAAGAAAGTACTTTTTTGCGTCTAAATTTGTAACTTAAAATATTGTCTGCACTAATTAATTAGCATATTTGAGGTTCCCCTTATACCATTAAAATTGAGTTCTACAAAGTGAAGATCAAAGTCCGATCATTAAATCAAAAGTTATTCAGAACGATCTGTCTATTTTTTTTTTGAGTTCTGTACATTAATATAGCTTTAATATATATTATTATACTATTTATTATTTAATATATTTATATTATTTAATATATATTAATATATATTATATACTTTAACTTTATTTAACTTTAGTACTACTTAAATTAAGCATTAAAACAAGAGCTTTCAGATGACTATAGAACTGATGCATGCTCATCCCTTTATACGTTTGGATGATAGTGTTGCCAATAATCCTGTCGCAATTTCTTTGCAAAAGATAATAAGTTTTATACGATCGTCTGCGGACGGTATTGATACTTTCTTGAAACATTCATTAGCGGAGTTTTCTGTGATATTTGAGTTATTTGGGTATTTGTTTATCATCTTAAGGCTCGTATGCTTCAAGCAACAACTTTGTTCCCAGCACAACATATCAAAAATTAGTTTTATCTAGTAATTTTAGAAGAAGTTAAAAATATTTTGTAAAAGCACGCATTTTAAGAAAGTGAAATTTATCGTGGAATGACTTTATCTGTAATATTCAGTTTAATATTTTTTAGCGAAAAAACCCACAGATTAAAAAATGTTCCATTTATCATTATTAGAGCCCGGATTTTGATGACCTAAAAAGTCTCAACTAATGCCCTTAAAAAGTGCAAAAAATGACCTTAAAAAAGCGAAAATTGTGCTAAAAATGCCTTATGGCATGACTTAAATAAAGTAAAAATATTGAACTAAAACAATGTTTTACTCATTATTATTTGTGTCATTTCAAAAAATATAAAACAATGCAATACTTGTTCTACGTTCATTAAAGTTTGAAAAATATGTTTTATATCCTAAAATAACAACAAAAAAAACGGAAAATTTATTCTTCCATCCCATAGTATTACTAAATATCAGAATTAAATTGGATTATTAAATGATTTTTGATATTTTAAAATGTAAACGAGCGTCTTTTGTCTGAAAGTAAATTTTTATACCTGGAGAAGCTTCTCGCAAAGTCTACTGAAAAAGGCGGTCTATTGGTGCGTACTTGAAAAAGACTGTCTCACTTACTGACAATTCTTCAATTTAAAAAGATGTTGCTTCACCTGTTAATATCCTAGAGATTTTCTTCATTGTTTGGAAGCCAGTGTTCTTCTCCAAAACTTTGTTCAATTTAGATGCTACTATCTGTGCTATCTTTCCCCTTGCTTTTTGCAACACTTGACTCACTACGTCAATATAGTTTATTGCATCGTCAAGTTCCAATTCTGTTTTCTCCAAGCTTGTAATTGTTGAGGACACAATAGAGAAGTTAGACTTGATAAATGATAAGTTTCCTTCGATTTTATTAGAGGCTAACACGTTTTGCGCTATCTTAATTGATGCAGCATCTTCTGAATCAAGACAAATTATAAGACAAATCTTGCATTTCATGTAGTAAAAATGCCCAAAAAAATAATAAAAATTGGAAAAAATTTTTAAAAAATGCAAAATACACCCCAAAATTAAAAAAAAAGCCCTATAAATCTAAAAAAATGTTCTAAAAAAATTTCCAAAAATGCAAAAAATGCAAAAAAATGCAAATGTCATCAAAATCCGGGCCTTAATCATTATCATATGAAATATCTTTGCGTTGATTTGTTTAAAATAATTCCCTTTGGTATTAAATATAATCATTATGAAATTAATATCTAACACTATATCAAAATATGTAAATAATACTATATCTTTAATAATAACGAAAAAAATTACTATAGATGTAAAAGTTTTATTTATCTGAGTTATACAAATGTATCTATCATCATTATCGTCCTAATTCCCCATCTTTCTCGGATTGCGAAATTTCCCTTCAAACAAAATTTTTCTCGGTTGCCTAATCTTTCTAAGTGCTTTTCCCCCCACCCATAATTATTTTAAGCGAGGGATAGGTTCATCTCAAATCTCATTAAATCAAATCTCTTTCGAAATAAATACTGTTTCAGATAAGTGGATCGATGACTATTAAGGTAAACCGAAAAATAAAATTTCCGGTTGTTGAAACACATTTTTGAAGAAAATTTTTCTGATAAACAGCCGGAAGGATAAGAATACTTCAATTTATAATTTAAAGAATAATCATTTTCAGATTAAATATTATGGCTCGCAAAATTTATTAGGAATGAAAATGTTATAATATCTGAAATTAATCTGTTTCTAACTTAGGTGACAGTTTTTTTACTCGTTTTAATAAGTTATAAAAATTGTTCTAAAATTTAGTAAATATTTACAGGTTTTGAATAATTCCTTTTTTGAATAATAAAATACTACGATGAGGAAATAAATCCTTTAAAAATTAAGTTTCGGAAATGAAAAAAATTATGTTTATTGAAAAAAATAAGCTTATTATTTTTATTAGTTTATTTTATTACGATCATTTAATTAACCAATTTAGAGTTTGCGACTAAAAATTTTAAATTCCGTAGAATTGTTATTTTGAACCCAATCCAGAAGACAAGGGAAACCCTGAATCAAGTACTGGGAGAAATTTTGCCTTCGTGGAGGATTTTTTTACATGGAACTAACACACATTTGCGTTCGATGGAGAGGAAAACCAAAAAACCTCCCACAGTTAGCCTGACTGCAAGGAGACTCTACATTATCCGTCTACCGCTGAGGATATTTTACGTCAGCGCTGTGGTTGGTGCATGCCGGGTGCAAAACTCGTATTGATCAGCTATTCATGAGATTCGAACCCCGGTCACCTCTTTGGGAGTCAATAGCTTTTTCCTCTGCATTGTTAGAATTTTTATTCTAAAATTATAGTAAGATAACTGGCAGCAGTCTGTCCATCCTATTAACCTTAAAGTTTAGGGCAAAGAAAATTTTTTGTCTTTACGGGTTTGAAACCATTTACAACTAGCATGGTTTCAAAACAAGAAAAAAGAAATTTAATTGAACTTGGATATAGTTTAGCGGCTTTATAGTGCTGCCATCTATGCGTAAATGAGAGTATCGTACCCTAATATACCAGAGTCACAAATTGGGAAGTGCAAGACACTATAAACTTTTCATTCTTGAAAGGAATGGAGGAAATCTAGTAGTATCGACACTGGGACTCGAACCCCAGTTCTGTCGGTCATGAGATTGACAGGTTAGCCATCTCGGTTATAATATGTACCCAACTGCAAGGAACTAAGTAGTTTCATTATGTGGGGGCGATAAAATTCTGGTTGTTTAACCGCATTAGATAAAATCAGTTAATAAACGATTTTTCTCAGAGTTAACAGTTTGAATACCATCTTATTTATGCTTATTTGACTGTTTTATTTGAACATAGTAAAATAACAATTAAATAAATTGTTATTTAACCATTTTAACTGAAAAATTTCTAAAAGTGTGTGTCACCACGGCTTTTAGGTTTATTATTGACCGAATTAGAATAATCAGCTAGAGTAGTCAGTGGTAGTTTTTCCAGGTAAATATTTAACAATTTTCCATAATTTTTATTAAATGGCCGTACAATACGTAAAAACATATTATTGCCTACATTGAATTTGTAATTTTTTCCATTAAATATACGGTCCTAAAACTTCAAAATTGAAGCATCAACTGCAACTTGCATGGAGACAAACGCTGCAAATGTTCTAGCTTCTGAAACTTAAAGAACGTAAGTTTGTCCAGTACGTCATTATTATGAATTTTTTTAATTTTTTATAAATTAATGATTTGTGTTGTGTAGATACAATCATGAATTAAACTGATATAAAATTAAAACCACATTTCTACCTTTTCTATAACTTAGTTTACTCTAAATTCTGAATTTTACTGTATTACGAAGAGGAGTTGAAATAGTTCTGAAGCTACAGAACCTAACCGTCTGCTACTAAACCTATAACTAAACTTAACCGTCAAAATATTTACGGTGATTTTAAGCTGATTTTGACTAAAAAAATCATTTTTCTGTTGTTGTTTTTTTATATAAATTTAAAAAAAACTGAACACTTTGCTTTCAAAACCCGTTTGAGTTTTGTTTCCATACAACAGAAACAATGATGATTTAAAAAAATATCATTTATTCAATTATTACATTGATAAACGTGCCTTTTTCGCCCTATTCCACAAAACAAATTTTTTGGTTATTTTCTTTTATTTTAAATGCAATTTCTCAAACTATTTTAGTTCGAATGGCATAGTTTAGTTGCATGAATGTTCTTCATTCGTATGTCTAGAAAATAGACTACTGATCAGTTGATTAAACTCTTAATTTTCTAATTTTTATTTTACAGGTAAAATAAAAATAACTAATTAAAGTTTATGTCTTTTTTTGCCAAATAAATTTAGATATTTTCTGCAAAATATCTAAATATTAATATTACGTCTATTGCGTAATCAATTCCATGAATTAAGTTTTTAAGAGCATTATAAACAAGAATAATGAAAAAATAACAAAGCTATGTGATTTTGGAATGAGTTCAATTTTTGATATTTCCAACCAATTTTGCCCAATATTTTCTAAAAAAAGTGTTGTTTTTTTCACATTTGTTTTGTATTTATACCATATGTAAGCGTACAATACTCACATAAATCCATACAAGAAAATTTCTCATCTAACAATTTCAAAATTTTGCCTCTGAAGATATTCGAGTACCTTAAGATATTTTTTTAATTAAATATTAAGACAAATTACGGAAAAATTCATAATTATCATTTTAAATATGTCTTATAAATGTTACAACTGCTTATAGATGCAATATCCAAAAGGGATAATATGCTAATATAACATATTTCGGTGAATTTGAGAAAAGTTAAAAAAGAAACTCTCTTTTAATTAAGTATTTTTCTGATTTATTTAAAATGAGCATGTTGAATATTGTTTTAGTGTGTTTGATGAACGTGTTTCATTTATAACACATTCTTGCATTAGAGATGTAATCGAAAAAAATGATAATAATAAATAATTAAATATGTTACAAAACAGAATTTTTGTAAGAAATCCATAGAAAGATATTTTTGAAAAACATTCCCTTTTAATAAAAACATTTAGCTAATAGTCAAAATTATAATAATCTTCTTATTACTACTTTTACTCTATTTCTACTTAAATGGGTTTTTTATTTTTATCATATTTAATCTCCAAATAAACAAAAATATTTTTAACAAGTTTTACTGGAAGTGCTATTTACCATATATTTTCAATAATAAAATTTATTTTATTTCGTACATACGACTTTTTTATTTTTTTACTTAATAAACTAGCGAAAATTTTACTTTTTGTACCGAAAAGTAAAATGGATTTAATTTATAAACAAGTAAATACAAAAATGTTTTCTTTATGATTTTACTAATATCAACTTGATGTTTATGTATTATTTTTTTTTATAAATATTTTGTATTCTGATTTATAAAAATATGTTGACTGTGCAATGTTTCTAGATTTTTTTTTTAAAAATTAGGTTTTTAACTTTTTTTTATAAGCACATTAATCAAATTTAAAAGGAAAATTCAAAACATCTTCCATATATTTCCCTTCTATTCGGTATATGTTCAAATTCATTTAAATGTTAATAAACATATTTTAGATAAATCTCCTCAATTTCGAACACCTTGGGGAAAAAAAACTATATATTAATTATTAATTTTAAGTCTGAAAATTTTTTAAATTATTTTATTAATTATTAAATTAAATTATTCCTCTCGCAATGCAAATATTCCTACTTTTCATATATAAAACAAGACTGCAATATATCTTACGTTTTACATATTTAAAGGTGTACTCAACTTTTTTTCTAAAACTGATGATTATAATAAGTTAATTTGTGAACAGAAAATACGACAAAACGAGACTTAGTGACAATTTTATATTTAAATTACACTTCAAGCCAACTTTTTATAACCAGCTATAAAAATAAATACATAAATATTACTTTATGGAAATAGTAAGTATTGTAGACTTATTGCGCAGTGCAATAGCGTTATGCATTTTACTCGAACAAAATAAATCTCATAAAATGTAGCAATTTACTATTATTCAAAGTTAAACAAATTTCTCTTGAAATATTTGGCACGTTAATCAGTTCTGCAAATAAACCTTTTTGTGCCAACATTAAAAATTAAATGTGTTTGTGCAGCGCTTAAAATTCTAAAGAGAAGCCAATTGCATTTTTTTTTAAATAAACTAAAGCAACTCATTTATTTATTTAAGAAAATACTTATTTATTTTAAATTTGTTAATTTATTATGTTTGTATTTTATTTAACTTCTTTGCTTAAGATTCTTTTCACAGCTTAATAGAAATAATTAATTTCATTTTTCATTAAATTATTGCTCAAACACTGCCAACACCATATATTAACAAGAATTCTCAAAATTGAAAAGAGTACTTAAAATTTTTATTTTCCATTTTCAGTTTAATTTTAATTTGCCGCCCACAAAATATTAATATTTGGAATTAACTCACTTTTTTCATCCATTTAATTGAAATTCCTTAAGTTACTGAAAGTTCATTTGACATTCAATATTTTACATTTCAATAGAAATTTGATTACGTTATGAAATATGAAGCATTCGCCATTTGCTAATTGATGAATATACGTGAATTTTTCGAGTAATAATGAATTGAATTAATTTAAATAATTGTAAAATTAGGTAAAAACAGTTTCTTCTGCAGTTTGTAATATTAAATTTTAAATGTTGTTAATTCCTTTAATAGTATATCCTGAGTCAATATAAAAACTAAACTCTTTGTAAATACCAGTAGTATTTTTGCAATACACCAATCTAATTAATTAATAAACAGCTCAGTATTTTCTAATATATCTGATATTTTTAGGCTTATTAAAATCAACATGTATGCATTTAGGCTAATTTAGAAATGTGAGAAGAATTACTCAATCAGGCTAAACAAATCTTTAATAAGGCTATTGATGATATGCCTTCACAATCTCAAGCTTTATTCAAAATGCCTGAAAAATTGCAGACTAAGTGAAACCTGACAAATATAGTGTCTTATTAGCTGAAAAGTATGTGGGCCTACAAAAGGCTGATTAAAAAGTACTGGTGACATTCCTAGTTAGCCTGGCTCTTTCGAAATTACAGCAGCTGTTTGTGAAGAACCACAGCAATTAGCCTGCGATGTATACAAAGAGCATCAAAATACGATCGTGAACTTCTTTTCAATTCATTTTGAAACATTAAATTTTAGTATTTTATTTACTTTTTAGCTTTTTATAGTATTTTGAAAGTATTTCAAATGTGTAAAAATGTTAAGCCTGTGTAGCACAGATAGGTTGCTTCTAGCTCAATGTTTCTGTTGTTTAAAGTAAAAGTGAGATTCTGCTCTTGAAGTATTGTTTTAATGTTTAGGGTTGAAAATTATTTCTATTCGCCTTTGCCTATACCTTACCCACTTTATTTTCCACATAAAAATGTAAAATTTTTCATATTTTATAAACATTTTACTCATATTTTTGTTCTAAACAGATATGATTTATAAGTAAAATCTCTTAAAAATAACTGATAGTTTTTATGGGTCCTTTTGCTAAAAAGGAAAAGGTATGGTTATTATATAATGCTGGTAGTGGTTATTATGTAAAGGACACTGGTTTAAAACCTTTTTGTTTGCCTGAATATATTTTTTAAGTATTATAGAAATATTTCTTATTGATATAATTTTAAATAAATTTCGTTAAAACTCGACGCATTTCCGAGCGAAACATATCATTATAATTTGTATGAATGGAGTCCCCTACAATTATTTATAAATTATGTGAATTTGTGTTGGAGAACGACAATTTTTCATTTCCATGTGCGAAGACAATTTTTCTTTGCATTAAAATTATTTTCATTTATGCAAGTCATAATCCATAATCCATTTCATCATCCATATGATTCTACTCAGAGAAAAAAAAGTATAGTAAAAACTATCAGAATATATATTACCTTGTGATTTATCATGATATTTTTCAGTTTATTTTTTTATTTTTAATTAAATGTGTAGTAATGAAAATTTGAACTATGAAAACCAGAATTTATTTGTCCAGAATTTTGTGTTCCTTGTAAAAATGACGCACAAATTCAACGCGTACTTCCGTCCCAAACAGATTATTATGAGCAAAGTAAAATTAAAAGGATTATATTATACACGTTTACTTTAAGAAAGCTTTGACATCTTTTATTTTATTAATCTTCATTTATTTTCAAAAAATACGTGTGCTTACTCGTAAAGCAATTGTTAGTTATATACGAAGCTGTGAAAATAATTAATTCTTCATGATAATAATTGTTTACATTATTCTGAATTGTTTTCAAATAATAAATCAAATAAAAATTTTGATATGTAAACAGGCGACGTTTACTTTTTTTTTAAGAAAATACTCAGTATCAATTTTAAATATTCACTTTCAAATTTAAGATTAATTAGCGAAGAGGTTCTTTTCAAAAAAAATAGTCATTCATCAAAGTGGTCTTTAGAGAAATGAGTAATTTCAGTTTTTAGTTGAAAAATATGGTCCTGAATTGAATATCTCTGTTTTTGAAAAACGGAAAAATTGTGTCTTGTTATTAAAGTTACTTTTTATAAGGCGTTGAAATATCGCACAAATTTAATTATTCTTGTCATGTAATCGTTTTTATGAAAGTACAAATGATATGAAAGATATCTAAAATCAAATTAATTGTTTCATTCTACTAATTCACCAATAGCTTCAGTATTTAAAAGAAGATTTGTACAATAAGAGAATAAATATTAAGTTTTGTAATTAAACTTCACTATCGTCGAAAAGTACAACTTGGTTGATCAGTAACCTCGGTAATTGATGTGATTTTACTAATTGTTGTAAAATGTTACTGAACAATGTCAGTAACGTCTGTAATTACTGATTTTAATTACTAATTACTCTAATTACTGTAATTACGTCTGTAATTAGTGATTTTAATAACCATAAAATGATACTGAATCTACTAGATTCTGAATTCTGATACTGAATATTGAATTACTTTTATGCATTTTATCAGATAAATTCAATGATAAACATGAATGTGGTGGCTGACCTGACCAAGTGGGGAAAAAAATAGCACTCCTAAAGCTATCTAAAACCACGTGTTTATTTTGTTTGTAAATATAGTTGTAAAACCATGTTCGTGGGTCTGTCAGTAAGGATCGTCTCACACGCGGGACTTCGCTTGCAGTTATCCAATTTAATCTGACTCGTATATCGATTCAGCATGGTAGTAAACACCAACTTTAGCGCTGTAACGTTTACACGCCCTTCACAACTACTTAATTAGACCCAGCCATGTGATCAGTTGAAAGCATCCTATTTGGGTTGAAAATAAAACAAAAAAGCAATTTATGTACTAAAAATAAATAATGTAGAAAAAGTACTTTTATTAGTTTCGAGGTACCGTAAAAATCTACTTATTATTATTGACGCATATGGTGTTCAGTTAATTTTGGTAATAGGTACTAGTTGTATTATAAGAATAGATAATTTAAAGTGATACTAAATATACGAATAAAAGTATCTAATTTTGATACCAACGTATGTGATATAAGTACCGTAGAAATAGGGTTTTTATGGGCACCCGATTGGGATAAGTAATAGAAAAAATTGCCTGATTGTGATAAATGTTGACTATACTTAAAATGATAAATGTTCATTATATTAAGTTGCCTACAGCAATATCATTGTGCCAAATAAATATACTTTTTTTCCGGGGAGGGGGGGGGGGTCTCAAGGCATGTTTTGCTTAACTTAATAACGTACAGCAAATGATAATATCAACAAAAAATGAAATTATTTAACATTATCTACACAAAAAAATTTAGATGTGTATCTGAATAATCTGAAGATGTGTGTAACAATGTATCTGAACGCCAATAATGGTTGTAATTACTTCACGCCAAAGTGATCTTCCACAAAGTATTTCACTGCCCCAAAACCAAGAACAATTCCTGGTGTACTAAAGCACCAATGATGTTCTTTTACACTATTTAATGCATAGTAGTCACCAGCATTTTTGTTATTCAGTAAAATTAAAATTTATAATTGCTATAAGATATGATACACATAAAAGTCAGTAAAGTTATTTTTATGATACGACATAAAATTGAATCATTAACTTAAGATACTTTATCAACTTACTCTAACATACACACAGCAAAGAGAGTAAATTAATATGAGTTTGAGCTAGACTTAACGAAACGAAGAGAATATAAATTGAATATTATAAAATTATTTTATGTAGTTGAGAGATTTATGCAAATCTTCTTATAAGAACATAAATATTTTAATATTACAACTAAGAACATAGGTGTCATTTACAACTATTTAAATTTTCAGTTTGTAATATCAATCCGACGAGAAAATTTAAATCAGTTAGCAAGTAATCAACACCCATCAATATTATCGCTCAATCAGTCAAGATGATTGAAACTTACTTGGTATTTAACAGACTATGATCAGTTTGCCAACTCACTTCGCTGAGAACGTTGAAATTACTTGTCAAATAATAGATTATGATCTGGAAACTTGCTCTGTCGTAAGTACTGTTGTGGAAAGCTAAGCCTCGTTAGGCTTCAATGTTTGCTATCATAAAATCGAAAATTTAAAAAAGAAAGTCATCAGAAATAATGTTAATAATTAAGTAAACTCACTAATTATGTGTAGCTGGAGTTATCTGACATTGATTAGATCACTTCTAATACAAATAAAATTATAAATCTTTGTTTTTCAAAAAAAATTACAGATCATTCAAAAACATCAACGCATTCTCCAGCCTGTTGCAAACATCTGACTCGGTATAAGTTTTATCAATTATTGATGTACATTATAATCTTTAAAGAGTGTATTTACGGTCGATTCGGTATTAACTTGAAATAACTCACAATTTTTACAGTTTTCAGCACCAAATTCTGGTGGAACACCGATGTATTTACAGTGCATTGCGTCGATATACATCTTTCAGTTTTACGAATGAGTGCTGATAAATACATGATAATGATTTATCATCATTAATACCTGATAATGATGATAAATGATTACTATGTTTTATACCGTTCGAAGATCGGTTATTCAGCCAGTTTATAATGTTTTAAACATTTTCTCAGTATCATAATTCGTTTTAATTTTTATTCAATTATACGAAAAACACTGCTCACTAGATTTAATTTTTAACTCAATTTCTTATAATAAATCACGAAACGTCATTTATGTTTTTAACGAAAATTATTTTTCCTGCTCTATTTTTTGCTGTTTTTGTACTGGTTATGTATAAAAATAATCCTTAAATTTCACGCTTTCTTGAGTCATCAAAATAAGTAGTTTATAAAGGAGAAGCAAGATTATGCATATAACTACAAATTTAGAGAAGTTTTTTTATTAATTTGAATCTAAGGAACGAATTGTGGAAGAAATGAACGCACCTAATTAAAATAATTTTACCTCGTTTAATTTCGAAGTTATCCAACAGGAAATACAAAAGTTATTTTTTAATGAATACAAAATAGATAAAAATTTTAATCCCACTCAATTCTTATGATAATGAAGAAAAAAACTAGTTATAAACCATTCAAAAAATTAAAAAGTTCGAAATATTCTTTCGTAGCTTTTCCCACTCAAAATAAAAGATTTCTTTACGTATTGGGAAAAACACATTTTATGTATTTTAAGTACACTGTCAGTTCGCAACCTTACAAATTAATGAATAAAAAAGGAAAAGATAAATTGCCAATATATTTTCATTCTTTGCCAATTTGCATGTTTTAATGATATTTTACGTAGAAAATATCGCGACATTTTTATTCCAAAATTTTACAAATCATAAAAAAGAAAACCATCGAATTTGAATTATAAATTCTCATTAATAATGAAAGAATTAGGCTTGAGAGAGCACATTATTGTAGTTTTGAAATGTTGCAGTGACTAAATTCTTTATTTAAAAAAATCTTCCTATTCTTCAGTAGTTACATATTCTATTTATTATTTAAAACGTTCCTTGAGAATACTTTTATTACAAAATGTTATGTATTACCAAACTTTAATAATAAAATGCCATATGTTTTAATTTTTAACTTTTAATTTATTACTGTCAAGTATTTTGTTATAATAAAGCGTGCATTATATATTTATTAGATTTTTACTACTGCACTATTAGAAATATTTTGAAAGAAATGGTAAAATAATTGTTTATTAAATTGCTATTTTTCCATATTCAAACAAAACAGTCAAATAACCATTAATAAAATGGTATTCGAACTGTTAACTGTGAAGAAAACCGTTTATTATCTGCTTTCCCCAAATGCGGTTGATCAATTATAATTTTATCTCACCAACTAGAATCGCCTAATGAAGCTAATCAATTCCTTGCGGCTGGGCACATTTTAAAGTCGAAAGGTTAAATCTGTCACTCTCTTGAATAACAGAAAGTGATCTTGAGTCCCAGGGTAGAAATCAAAATATTTCCTCCATTCCTTTCAGCACATGAAAAGTTCCAAGTGTGTTGCACTCCCCTATTTAAGGCGCTGGATTATTAGAATACGTACGCTCATTCACGCGTAGATAGCAGCACCATAAAGTTCCTTAACACAAAATCTCTAATTCCCCATCTCCTACAACAGGTGAAACAACGAGATAAACTAATTAAACCACATTCCACAGTTCATAAGAAAACCTCAATCACAACCTATCTCCGGTGCCTCTTACCTGACGAAGCGCCCAGCTCCAATGTCCAATTAAATTTCTTTTCTTCGATTTTGAAACCATTTTAGATGTAAATGGTTGAAAAATCCGTATAGTTTTGCATTCATGATTTTTTTGCCATAGTAGTTGTTAAAGATTTCAATACCGTAAAGGTATAAACTCTTCTCTACCGTAAAATTTCCGGATAGTTGGATAGACAGGCTGCTGCCGGTTATTTTTTTGTAATTTTAGAAGGAAAATTCTAATAGTGAGAAAAAATGTTTATTAAATGTTTGAAATTATTTAATGATATTTTCTTCCGGAAAATTTTGCAATTTTTGTAAAATTACATTATAATTTTTCTTTAAGTAAGTTTAGTATTTTATAATCTAGATTAAAAATTTCATAGTTTCTGTAGGCTCATTAATTCTCGTCCATCCATAAGAAACTAAATCAATTCAAAAACGTTGTCAAAAGTAAACCCAGTTTTGATCCAGATTCAAAAGTGATCGAAAGTTGGTACAAGTTACTCGATGTAATAATAATTTAGAGTTTTAGATATTTTAGATATTTTAGGTTTAGATAAGAATTGATCAAATGCGGACAAATCATTCGAACAAAATTAGATGCATTCATTCTGGTCATTATTTTCCACGCATGAAGGGTATCAAAATTTAAAAACTCACAATCATTAACGAAGAGCCGCGATGGCTCAGGGGATAGAGCGTTCGCCTTCCAATGAGGCGAACCGGGTTCGAATCCCAGTCGATACGAATTCCGCATCCGGCTTGCACTGACCACAGTGCTGACGTGAAATATCCTCAGTGGTAGACGGATCATGGGTTAGAGTCCCCTTGCCGTCAGGCTAACCGTGGGAGGTTCTCGTGGTCTTCCTCTCCATGTAACGCAAATGCGGGTTAGCTCCATCAAAAAGTCCTCCACGAAGGCAAATTTCTCCCAATACTCGATCCAGGAGTTCCCTTGTCTTCTGGATTGGGTTCAAAATTACAAGGCTACGGAGTTGAACATTAGTAGCCGTAAACCCATTAAGTTGGGTCGGCTGTTCAACGACGGTTATAAAAAAATCATTAACGAAACTGAGACATGGGGACTCAGGGGGTAGAATATTAGTCTTCAAATGAGGTTGAACTGGGTTCAAATTTAAGCGATGGCTGTATGATATGAATTCGGCCACCGGCTCTCACTGATCACAGTGTTGACACAAAATATCCTGAGTGGTAGACGAATCATGGGTTAGAACCCCCTTATCGTCAAGCTAACCGTGAGAGGTTTTCGTGGTTATCCACTCTATGTAACGCAAATGTGTGTTAGTTCCTTAAAAAGTCCTCCACGAAGGCAAATTTCTCCCGATACTTGATCCAGGATTTCTTCTGGATTGGTATCAAAATTACAAGGCTACGGAGTTGAACATTAGAAATCGTAAACCCGAAATTGGGTCGGCTGATCAAAGATGGTTCTGAAATAAAATAAATCCTCAACGAAATGTTTTGAGAATTAAGGAAAATAAAAAATGTCAGTTATCAAAATAAAATTATGAAAAATTAAATTAAATATAAAATAATTACTAATTATTCTATCTATACAGTTATTAAGAGATTCAGATTTCTGATTTGAAGTAACAAAATATAAAATTAGAAATTTTCATTCTGTTCATCTTTTATAACGTGTGAAGGATATCAAATGATAAAACCTAAAAGTCAACAATCGAATGAATATAACAGAATGAAATAAATAGAATAAACAGAATAAAGTAAAAATATCATCAAACTAAATATAGTTGAATAAATAATAATAATAATAATAAGGAATGAAATAATACTGCTGATGAGAGGTTACATCTCTGTCCATAGAGTTACTAAGAGACTCAGATCTCTTGTTTTACTGATAAAATATAAAAATAAAAATTTTAATTCTGCTTATTTTTTTTCATGTGCAAAGAATATCAAATAATAAAACCAAATGAACTGAACAAAATGAAATAAATAGATTGAAAAAGAATAAATGTCATGAAAATTAAATATATTTATTAATAGTAAAAAGGAGTAAAATATTATGCCAGTTACTCTGTCTATGCAGTTATTAGGAGTCTCAGATATAATATTTTACGGGGTCAAATATAAAATTAGAAATTTCAATGCTGCATATTATTCCATGTGAAAAGGATATCAAAAGATAAAATCTGAAAGTCAACAATCAAATGAACAGAATGAAATGAACTGAAAGACACAGAATAAAATAAAAAATTTCATCAAATTAAAAATTTATTAATAATAATAATACGGAATATCATACTACTACGTGATACTCGGTCTAGGCAGTTACTAAGAGTCTCAGGTATCTCATTTTTCTGATAAAATAATAGAATAGACATTTTAGTTCTGCTTATTTTTAGACTTGTAAAGGACATTAAAAGATAAAATTAAATATTCATCAGACAATTATTTTTGAAACAATATTTTAAAAAATGTAATAAAAAATAAATGCAGTTATCATAAAGAATATGAAGTCAGGATGAATTACTTCGTCTATGTAGACATTAATAATCCCGTACATCATTTTTGAAATGACAAAATGTGAAATCAGAAATTTTCATCTAATCTTTTTTCACGCGTAAAATATAACAGAAGGAAAAAAAAAACGATATTAAAAAACAAAATAATTTATAAACTAATTTAAATAAAAGATCCCATCAAAAATAAATACACACAGTAAAAACTGTGGTGAATTCGGTGTTGAAAAACTCTATAAATTGTGCGAATGATCACTTTATTTAAAGTTAATACCAAATTTAGAGTTCTTACACACTTTAAAAAGTGTATAGTTGAATCTTAACACCAATAATAGACAAAGCTTACACCAATGTGCAGCTCGTTGGTAAAGAAGGTTGAGTTTTTTTGTAGCTTAGAGAATTAGGAAAATAATTAGCGTCTGTTTAAATTATTTAAGTAAATTCTTGTCTGAAATATGGTATGTTTTAAACGTATAACATCTGCTTCGGGACCGTTTTTAAAAGTTTAAAAGCGAATAAGTCGTTAAAGGCGAATTTCAAGATAGTGATAATATAGTGGCCAAGGTGGCTGTTTGTTTACATGGCGTGTGCTGTGAAAATATGACTTCTTCTTGTCGGATTTAATGGAAAAACTGGTCATAGTCTATTTAATACCAAGAAAGAAAGTTCCAATCATCTTTACTACTGAGCCGTGATGGCTCAGGGGATAGAGCGTTCGCCTTCCAATGAGGCGAACCGGGTTCGAATCCCAGTCGATACGAATTCCGCATCCGGCTTGCACTGACCACAGTGCTGACGTGAAATATCCTCAGTGGTAGACGGATCATGGGTTAGAGTCCCCTTGCCGTCAGGCTAACCGTGGGAGGTTCTCGTGGTCTTCCGCTCCATGTAACGCAAATGCGGGTTAGCTCCATCAAAAAGTCCTCCACGAAGGCAAATTTCTCCCAATACTCGATCCAGGAGTTCCCTTGTCTTCTGGACTGGGTTCAAAATTACAAGGCTACGGAGTTGAACATTAGTAGCCGTAAACCCATTAAGTTGGGTCGGCTGTTCAACGACGGTTATAAAATAAAATAAAATCATCTTTACTGATTGATAAAAAATATTGATTGTAGTAAATCATTTGACAAGTAAATAATTTCAATCTTCTTGTCAGATTAATTTGAAAACTACTTTTATAAACTATTATAAGATGCATGCATGTTTTTAGTAGTATAATAAAGACATTAGCCAGGATAGCCTATTTGGCAAGGCGTCGGACTCTCGTTTGTTAGAACGGGAGTTCAAATAAAGCTGGCCGAAGACTCCCGCGTACTAAAAGGTGACTAGTGCACGTTATAAATCTGTCGGGTCACAAAGTCCTCCGTCTTCTCATAACAAATCAATATCTCTGGGGGTGCTGAATTGGAGATTGATTGTTCTCTGGTTCAGGTCAAAATTACGATCAGTGGATGAATAAATGGATGTATGAATGGGTTCGCCCTATAAACATTGTGACTAATGGGTGTGACAGAAATCGAATTCTTGGCCAAAGATGGCGCCACTCGAAAACAAGAACAATCACCCCCCCCCCTGCCTTATTGGCCGACAACAACAATAAAGATATTTCATACTCCCGTAGGATTTACTAAATCTGTCAAATGTATTAAAACATTTTGTGTAATTTAAGTTCAATTAACTTTGGTTTCGCTTGGATTCATATTAATGTTCTGTCAGTTCTGCGTGTATGTTTGATTAACAAACTACTTTCATTTCAAGAAAGATTGTATATATTCCTCGTAAATTTATAATTCTTGCTTTTGATTGCATGGTAAAAGCAACTTAAGGAATTCTAAGGGTGTATCATTTGTTACTGCAATTATTAATTGTATTGTTACTGAATAACAAAAACGCGGCGGCTACTTTACATCAAGAGTTAAAAAACGTTCTAGTGTAAAAAGCATTCTAGGTGCTTCATTACACCAAGAACTATCCTTGGTTTTGGTATAGTTTAGCAGTTAGTTAAACACCCTTTGGAGTATAGTTACATGTTTCGGTGTGCCGAACAGGTGGCCGAGTGGTTAGCGTGCTTGACTGCGGAGCCGATGGTTTCGGGTTCGAATCCCGCTCAGGGCATGGATGTTTCTTTCTCTCTGTGTTCTATGTCCTTTCTCTTTTGTGTGACAGTGTGAATGTTACCCACCCTATAAACGGGTTTGTGGTTGTGTGACGTGGGCGACGCTGCTCCACCGCCGTGACTTCGCCACAGGTGCCCACTGAGTAACGAAAAGAGAGTAGCAGTCCTGGCATATGAGGCCAATGGGACAATACATCCCAAGTGCCCGCCATTAAAAAAAAATGTTTCGGAGTTCAGATAAAGGAAAAAATTTTATAGTGAAAGAATAAACTGTTACTACAAGTTAGCCAGTCTATACAGTTATTAAGAGTTTTACAGATCTTATTTAAGCTGATAAAATATGAAATTATGAATTTCATTCTACATTTTTTAAATGGCAATAACTACAAACGAAATGCTTCAGAAATTAAACTAAATAAAATATATCATCAAAAACAAATACAGTTGTTTTGATTCAACTTGATACGAATTTGGCCGAAGTACCTGCCCGCGAATGCGGACACTTCACTTCTTCTGATTTCTGGCCCTAGGGAAACTGAGACTGGTGGCTTTAAAGGTTCAGGGGGGGGGGTGTTTGCAGTTTACTAACATAGGTTAGCTATCTATATAGTTATTAACAGGGAAGGTCCCTTTTGTCAATAACATGTAAAAAACAATGAATTGAAAAAATATGTACAAAATTATTTACAGAAATTGAAAATGAGAAAAAATCATATATTTACATTATTTACATATTAACGTATAACATTAATTACATACTAACATTATTTATATAACATGATGTTTGTATTAATTAGAGTGATCCTCTGTTGTAACGATGACCCGGTCGTCCCGGTGATCGACCGCTCGTGCCGGGTTGCTCCTTCACAGGGTTCGCTGTAGGCCTAGAGTCATGTCTGTGTATGTTAATTGCTTGTGATCTTAAAGTACTTGGATAAGATCATGTCTGAGAGTAAGAAGTTGGTAATGGGGTTACAATTTTTGATATCATGTATCAGTTCCTTTTTGAAAATTAGATTGAAGTATGATGTTATGCTACTCATAGCAGCGCTATAGAAACTGGCGCTTAATTTATTCATAAATTCATTAATAGTTTCTAGTTCGAGATCTCTTCTAAGGGCTTTATTACTAATGTACCATGGTGCCCCTGTGATTCGTCGTATTATCTTATTTTGTATAACTTCTAATTTGTTAATTTGAGTTTTGTTGAGACATCTCTAGGCCGGGCTGGCGTATGTAATGATAGGCCGAATACAGGAAATGTATAATAGTCTTTTCAGGTTTACAGTTCTTTAATGTTTTAAGGTAATATATATATATATATATATATATATATATATATATATATATATATATTAATAGCAATTTTTTCTGTCCATACAGTAATTAAGAGTTTCAGATAACTTATTTGAATTAATAAAATATAAAATTAAAAATATTTCTGACTGCTTACTCTCTTCTACGTGTGATGGATATCAAAGAGACAAAATCTAATAGCCACAAACTGAATGTGCTCGATACTAAATGCATTCGGTATTTAACTAGACTCTTAACTCTAAGAACTGTTTCAGTTAACGGTAGTTTAAGATATACACTCGCAATTTGAAATTCAGTATTTAGGGTATGTCATTCGGAAAATGCAAATTCTTCATTAACTTTGAATTCACCAAATGAAGTAATTATGAAACCAATGAATATTTCCAATTTCAATCCGTCTGTTCATTTTATTCTGAAGGCTTAAAATTGCGTTAGGCAATGCCTCAGGTAACTTTCATAAACAATATCAGGCATTAGTTAGACAAAATATTCATGGAATATATTAGAATTTTACCTGTAAGTATTGATTTCGTACTTCACGCTTTTGCTTCGTAGGAGACATCTTAGCATCTAAGTAAATGATTAGGCTGGGATAATGAATATATTTAATAAGTGAAAATAAAGCGTTTAATTTAAATCGACGATATGCCAGATTTTTATAGATTTATGGCAATTAGAAATTTAAATAGTCGTTAATCTAACATCAGTTTCTTAATATAAGAGCTGTTTTTTTTTCTTTTCATTCAAATCTAAATCCAATCCATTTCATTTCCATCTTTCATATAATGGGGAAAGTTAACTTTTTTACACGCATACTTTGAGTCAATTGTATTTGCATAAAATCAAATATCATATTTCCCACCTGGAGAATGGCCTTTCGTCATACATGCATCTAAAGGGCATATTTGTTGGCCACTCTTTCAGGGGCACCATATTAGGTGAGCCAACGTTGCCCCCACAGTAAGGACACAGATAGTGCAGAAAATGAAAGAACGTCCATGCCTTGTGAATGACCTTTTTGATGCAGGGTTAGTTCCCTGACCCCTACACAAGCCGGTCGGCGCAACATTTGAACTACATTTCATCATTTTTGACAATTATTTTATCGAAAATCGCAAATATTTGACCTAACCGTTCTTACGCTCGTATGTGATTGCCGCATTTATCCGATTTTAAAATTGTTTGTAGTGTATGACGTGATGTTTGCATAGGTTGGTGCTCTCAATTGATGTTTATCAGATTTCATTCCTGGACAGAACTACCGGTTCAAAACCCAAAACGGACATACATTTTTCTACATTTTCTCTTAAGACGTTTTACTTATTGATTAAATTTCTTTTTTACGGTATTGTTTGTTTTTAATTGTGTTATAAAATAGCTACTCATTTTCATTATTTTTTGAAAATCAATGGCTTATTTACATAATATTGACAACAAATTTTTTTTAATTCCATGCTCTTATTTGTTTGCGATTCTCAATTTTAAAAACAATTTCCAAAATAATTTACTATTGTATTACATACAATACTTTTTGTCAAATAATTTAATTGCATATTGAAAACTATTGGGGTAGTAAAATAGTCAACGTAGGACATGAGAACGAAGGAAACTATGTTTTACTACTATTCATATCAACGTCCATTTTCAAACAGTATCTGTGACGCGGATTCACGTCGCTCGTATTCGCTTTGCGTTAATGAAATGTTATGCATGCTGCAGTCTATTTTCTTTGGTTACATAAGGAGAACGTTTTTCTTCAGTAACTATAGTAACTAGAAAACCGTTTCAGAAACTTAAGTTAAATAATATGTTTAGTATCTCAAAATCTGCATAAAAAGTTTTGTCTGATAACAAGTTTTTGATAAGTTTATGGTTGTTAAACATATGATGTACTTAAGACAAGATAAAAACGAACCTCCCTGAATAACTTTTGATCTAATAATAGGATTTTCACTTTCCAGAACTCAATCTTAATAGCTCGTGGAGATGATCTCAAATATGCTAATTAATTAGTTCAGACAATATTTTAAGGTATGAAATCGGGCACAAAATCGTACTTTCTCTGAATAAAAATGCTTTTTATTAGTTAATTCGGATTTCTGATCTCCAAAATGTCAGGGGTATCCACAGTCTTGAAAATGTGGTCTACACAGTGTAGTCAAATATGAGCGGTCTGGACAGCGGTTCGAACCCCTTCATGTTAATTTTATTTTTCACGTATTTCGCTATGTCTCGAGATTTTTTTAAGTAAATTGAAAAATCTTTGCACACAACTGTAAAATTTGTTTATCCAACGATAATTTGATTCAAAATACGAGGGTTGCTATTTATATTTCTGGCCTAATAATGAAAAAACAAATATGTAGGATCGAAATTGGTTTTATTGTTTTTCAAAATATTCCTCATGATGATCAATACACTTATGCATGCGTTTGAACCAATTTTCAAAGCACTTTTTCCAGTCCGATTGAGGTAACTCCAAAACATGCGTTTTGAATGCATCAACCGCTTCTTCGGGGGTCGAAAATCGTTGTCCACGTAATTTATTTTTGATGTGTGGGAATAAGAAGAAGTCATTGGGTGCCAAATCAGGGCTGTACGGCGGATGACTCATCAGTTCGATCTTTCGCTCCGTCAGAAATGCCTTTGTTTGAGTCGATGTGTGAGAGCTCGCATTGTCATGATGAGGAATGATTCGCCTGTTCTTCTGCTTTTTTCGAATTTCCCCGATGACTTCTGGCAAACAAATGGTCGTGTACCATTCAGAATTGACCATCCTGCGTTCGTCTAACGCCACTGTTGCCACATGACCGTTAATGCCGAAGAAACAGGCGATCATTTGTTTCGATGTGCTTCTTTCTCGAACAACTTTTATTGGTTTTGTCTCGTCTTGGAAGACCCATACAGTTGATTGCTGTTTTGTTTCCGGCTCATATGCATAGATCCATGATTCGGCACCTGCGTAGATGTTATACACAGCCTTTGTAGTACTTTAAACGTATTTTTCCAACATTTCCTTGCACCAATCGACGCGAGCCTTTTTTTGAGCGTTTGTCAGATTATGCGGGATTCAACGCGAACAATTTTTTTTTACGCTCAAATGTTCATGCAATATTTTATTGATGCTAGTCATACTAATGTCCAAAGACGCCTCTATCTCACGGTATGTCGCATGACGATCTTGCTTTATCAGTTCACGCACAGCATCGATCTTTTCTGGCACAACAACGGATTTTGGACGACCTGCACGGGATTCGTCCTGGATCGAACATCGACCACGATTAAATTCGTTATATCAATTTTTTACAGTGCTGTAGGATGGCGCTTTATCGCTGAATAAAGAATTAAGTTCATCGAAGCACTCTTGTCTTGACAATCCACGTCGAAAGTTATGAAAAATAATGGCACGAAAATGTTCACGATTCAATTCCATTTTTTGAAAAAGAAGAACTTTTCAATTTACTGTCAACAACACAAATGAAGCTATAATGATAAATCGTCTGCTGAATTTATGTTTAAAAATATCAAACTTTCGATTAAAATCGTCTGCGGTCGCCTAGCAACACTTACTGTTGCCAAGGCCAGAAATATAAATAGCAACCCTCGTATAACTTTTAGTGAATATTTATTATTTTTTATTATCTTATTTAATAAGGATCAAAAACATTTTGAATGATAAGGTATTACAAAAATTTTACAGCATTTTAAATAATGTAATTTTACATGGCAAAATACAAACTTTGAGCAAATTCGGTCGAATGGTTCCCGACAAATCGAATTTTAAAGAAGCTGTATTTTTAAAATCCAATTTCTCAGAAACTATTCAATCGATTTCGCTTAGATTTTGCTTTTTTTACCATGCAAAATCACATCCTATAACATGATTTAAAAAATTCATAACTAAAAAATTTTTCAACCATTATTAAATAAAATAATAAAAAACCAATAAGTATTTACTAAAAGATATATATTGCGCAGAACTATCCTTGGATAAAAGAAATTCATAGTTGTAATTTAAATTTTATATTTTATAGTTTTAATTTTCATTTCTCTTATAAAGTTCTTGAGATATGGCGAATTACGATAAAAATAAAATTATCATTAAGGGGTCCAAACTTTAGGACCACTTCCTGACCAAACAATGGCGACCATATTTTCCACATTGCAGCTACTCCCTATGTTTTTATGGTCAAAAATCCGAATTCGGCGTAAAAAAGGAACGTTTATCTAGAAAAAAGTAAGATTTTGTGTCTGATATCGTAACTTAAAATATCATCCGCACTAATTATTTGCATGCATGAGGTCCCCTCCTCAAATTTTTAAGATTGAGTCTAAGAACCTGAAAATACAATGATTACTAGATCAAAAGTTATTCTGGGTGGTCCGTTTTTTATTTCGCACCCTGCACATTTGTCCATATTTAATTATAAGAATAAAACACTTAAAATTCTTTCTCTACTAAAGAAACAAATTTATGGATCGTGGAATTTATGGATCGCCATTTTCCAGCGCTTTGAAAAAAACATCACTTTTTCACGTGCTTTATCGTTGCAATGTTAACTCTTTCTTATGTGTCTTGTTAATTGCACAAAGTAAAAATGATTCAGAACTGAACTAGTAAATGTTCTTTATGTACATATATTAAGCAATGAACTTAAATTATCAGGACACCGAATTGCAAAACAAATACGTATATTTGAAGTACAAAGATGTATTGCTGAAAAATTATACCTTAAAACAGTAAATTTTTTATACATATTAATCTACATAGAGAAAATTCCCATTCATCATAAAATCATGAAAAGTAACCATAGTTATCCACGAATAAATAAATCAATATGCTATGTATATTGAAAACAATATTTTTCAGATTTCAGTTTACCTTTAAATTAACATTTTAAGAAAATACATTACCTTTATTCTATCGAATATTTATTTAACAATGCATATAAAAATGATCTTACTTTATCTTGTAACGCTTAGAATCTTTATAGAATGAAAATTGCTCTTACTGTCTTTCAAATGAGTCATTTTATACTTCAACAGCTTACAATCTGCTCTGCTGGAAAAATAAAATTCTCTTCTTCCATTTTACGACTTTTCGATGTGCATTCAACCCTAAGCGTTTGAACAGTCATATTTGGTGTAAGTCATACATGCTATTTCATGAAACCAGCAAGAATATAGTTCTAACATTTAGTTGATTCAAAATGAAAACGACTTTGCCGAAGAAAGAAAACGATTTTTATAGCCAGAGTCGTTATGGTTTCGGTGAAGTCTTTTACGATTTCAAAATGGTAACATTAGCATACAAGTCTAATTAAAATTCTAATGTTGGAAATTAAGAAGTTCGAAGTGTTCAAAATATCATGTTTTAATTTTCCAATATTTCATCGTTAACAGTAAATAATTCTTACACAAAACTTCGTATTTCGTTAGTTCCTAATGTTAGTAACATTCTTGTTTGTTATTTCCCTATACTGCTATTGTAGTAAAGCCATTAAATTCAAATTATATTTCCATGTAATTAATCATGAGTTTGGGAAACTATTGTGATTAGCCTTTTATAATATATTGTTTATGAATAATGTTTGTCACACATACAATTCATTGTAATAAAAATTAAATATAACAGCAATTAGCATGTCTGAAAAATCAGTTATTCTTTATTAATCATATGAAGTGTTTACTGTTATTTTTACAATTTTACAAATTTTATTTATTTGCTTTGTAATAATTGACAATTATTAATTAGTTTACTCGAAATACAATCTATAATATATATAACATGTATTAAGTTAAAAATCATTTTCATTATCATTAAATAGTAGTTTATATATGGAGACGCTCCTCAGAATGAAATTAATTATCCTATTTATTGCACCACCTTTTGAAAAAACAGTAAAGTATTCCACTCTTTCAAAAAAAGCGTTTAATAATGACTTTTGTGAATATATTAAGTCATCCAATTTGAGATTTTGCTTCAGAGTGTTGATTAGTTTTCAGACCTAATCTTCAACACTAGCTAATTATTCATGTGAAATTCTGATCAAGAAGAATAAATTAAATATCTCATCAGGAAAACGTGTTTTTGTACGTTTATTTAATGTACATTCTCATATAGAGTATTTATTAATAACCCTAGGTATATTTCAATTGTTAGTTTGAAAAGTTTTCTTTTAAATAGGAGAGTAATTTCCATTCTTTAAAGCTTAAAAATTCCCTTCGTCTTGTCTCGAAAAAATAATTTCAGTTTTTAAATTGCAACATCAACCATGCAATATTTTGGTTAAAAAAAATATGCAAAACTGAATTTAAACACAAGTTGGTTCATTAAAATTATAAAAATTTGCCTTCCTACTGTTTCAACTAAATAGACTTTTTTTATTTCTTTTTCAAAAAAAAATCTAAAAAAAGTATAGTAGAAGTCAACAAATATTTTTTTTTTGTCAGAATAGTTAAAGGAATTATGAATTATAACATTTAGATATTAATATTTACCTATTTTTCTGAAAGAAATTTATATTTATTTGATACATATGATGAATTATATTATAATCAAGAAATTTAGAGTGAAGAAGAATTTTACTGTGTAACATTATTTAAAATTAAATAAAAAAGTGTAGTCAAAAGTTCGCTTAAAACATTTTTAAAAAATTTTTTAGCAAATTCTCTGTTTCCATCAGAACTGCCAAAGAAACCATGAATTTTAGCTTTTGAAAATTAACGTTTATTTATTTTTTTTATTAAATAAACTTGTATGAAAAATAGACGTTAAAAAATTTGTAAATCAGTAATAAATTGCTTTCAATACTAAAATCCTCATAAATAGAGGCATTGTGTTGTTTGAAAGATTTGCATCAAATAATGTGAAATAATAAAATACTACAACAACTGGGGGTTACAAAGCAGTAGAAGCTTGTAAAGAAGAAATATTTTTTAATGAATTTTGAAACGATGGTGATATACTTGATAAATTTTTTACCTTATTTTACATATTTTGTCTTCATTTTATCAAGTTACAAATACAAAAATTAAAAATATTAGAGTTTATAAAATATATTATTTTAATTTTTATTCAGCTATATATTTATTATTCAGCTATATATTTATTATTCAGCTATATATTTATTATTAACATTAATTATTATTCAGTTATATATATATTATATAATATATTATTATTCAGCTTATTTTAAAAACTATCCAAAATAGATTCCGTTTTGATTTTTTTTAAACTACATGAACGTAGTTTTTGTTACTCGTTGAATTTTTAAAGCGTCACAAAATGGCTGTGTTTTGAAAAAATATTCAATAATGGACATAAAATAAATGATATTTTTGGGGGGAAACTCAATATCAGTCAAACTATTTAAGAAATGCCTGTGTGAAATGATTATGAATATTGTGTCAAAGTTTGAAGTAAATCGGTTGAAAAGTGCACTAGTTAGACATATAGCAAGTTAGAGAATCATAGTTTCAAATAAATCGTGTTCAAAGTTTTGCGATCAATAATCCATATAAATACGTGCATTTTACAACTGCTTATAATGCATCAATACAATGTTCATAAGAAACATCATTTCCATTACTTGGCACTCTCAAGTGTTAGTCTAGCCTTTTTTCTTGTCGATCTGTTCTCATGTGATGCCTCTTATGTTTTTAGAGCAGCAGCAGAAATTCTGCAGACATCTTTAATTTTTAGCATATTCTTAGTGTTTCAAAAGTGCCATAATAAGCTTTTGAAATCCTCATTAAAATTATTATACAGCTAAATACGTTGAAATTACAACTATTTATATTTTAAGTATCATTAATTCGTTTTCTTGCATAATTTAAACAAATTATTTCAATTAAATAGTTAATATGAAAGAATTTTATTAAAAAATTTTGACAAGAGTAAGCACCTCCATTAATCAACTGAGTGCACAAGTTCCCTTGTATGAGGCTCACCCTGTGTCTCGCTCGTGATATTATACTGTAACTTCTACATTTATTTTGATAGAATAATCTTAAAACGATAAACTATTAAAAAATGCAAAAAAAAAATTTTTTTTCACTTTTTGAAAATTTTACAGTGTTGTTCTCCCTTAAGGAACTTTAAACGTTGAATTTACGATTTTAGTTTTCAATCTATTTAAGTATTAATATCCATTAATTAATTAAACAAATACTGGGCTATTTGAAGTACTTAGGGCAAAAAAGTGATTCACCATCTTCATCTGTTTTACATAGTTAGTATTGTCTTCAAATAGGTATTTCATAACTCTTTCCTTCTTAGTAGGAAAAAAAAAAATTAAAATATGTTATTGTTAACAATTCGGTTAAAATTACGTTAAATTGAAATTAATTTACTTAAATTTAAACGAAACATTTATTAATTCACCAAACTCAAAATAAGCGTTAAAAATATTGATAATAATACGTAAATTGTATGGATAAAATTTGGTTAAAATAAGCGTTAAAAACACGTAAATATTCATGGTGAAATAAACGAATTTATATAACTGAAAATAAACGTAAATAGTAATAACTGAAAATAAACGTAATTTGGTAAAAATAACGTGAAACTCACGTTAAGAATATTCCCTATAGTAAAAATAAGCGTTAAAAATACGTAAATATTCATGATAAAAAAAAAGATATTTATATAACCGAAAATAAACGTAAATAGTATGGTCAAAATAACGTAAAAAATACGTTAAAAAAGAAACTTGCTTGGTTAAAATAACGTGAAAAATTGGTTACGAAATTCACCTTAGTCAAAATACGGGCAAAAAAATGGTCATTTTTACGTTAATAACAACCCAAATATTAACGTTTTTTTTAACTAATTCTAGATTACCACTTGAAACGGAAATAAAACGTTTTGAAAAAACGTTTCTTATTTGCTCTAAACATTGTGGCATTTTAACATTATTTTCACGTAATTAATACTTATCTCTGCTGCATGGGTAGAGAAACTTCCATTACAGAATAGCAAATTTTTTCAGTAACTTATTGTCTAGGAATCGGTAGTGTTTTGTACACAGGCTAAAAGATCCGGAAACTTTAACTTGTTCAAAAGTAAAAATGGATGCTCGAAAAAATCTTTTTGTAACACATTATACGAATGCGTATTGATGAAAACATAGTTGTCAACAGAAATGAAATTAACATTATGTCTATATCAACATAATTATAAATCAGAAGCATTAAGGAAAAGTTGCTATCACTGGACCACTTATTTTTGTCAATTGATTTTGTCGTCAAATTTAATAATTTTTCTTTTTACACGTTAATATAATTAGTATATTAAACTCTACGTGTACCTTAACATAGATATTATAATTATGAAATGTTAAATAAATATTGGGTAAATAAAGATAAGTATCATCCGCTCAATGAATGAAATGTCGTCCCAGAGAGTTTCTATAAATCAGGTGAATATATTTTATTTTTTAATGAAGTATCACCTTAATACAAGTCTGGGAAATTTTCAAACATACTATGAGCCTGTGAGTGTATAAAACACATATTAAAGACAATTTTAAATGTGATCTATAACATCTCACTGATATCCATAGTTTGTATGCATTGAAAAATTAGGAGAAAATTCACAAAATTCATACTTTCTTATGCAGTAGATTCGCATAAACGTAAATTAATTCGAAGTCAAGAAAATATACTTCAGAAAATATACTATGCAGTCAACTGGAAACGCCTGCTGCCAATAACTACAAACAAGTAAAATTGGCCCAAAGACAGAGCGGCCCAATGATATAGTAACCTTCTTAACTATTATATTGGCTCGTAGTAAAATTGAATTTTAAGGCTTAGTAAAATTTAATTTTAAGGCCAAAATATTGATACAGTTAAAGAAGAGACTTGATTCTTTTTCTTTAATTCCAGAACTTAATTCCCTACACTCATTCGCTACTAGCCGGGGATTTTACCCTTCTACAGTTTATTAAGCTCTTGCTAAACTAACTAGACTCAAACGACCCTCTTTTTCTAATCCTTACAGAGAACTTGTTACTTTACCGTTTTTTTTTTTTCTCCATTTGTTATAAAATTGCTAATTTCCTCTCCCATTTTAGTTTTAAAGTCATGTTAGGCTACCTAACAAAATAGAATTTAGGTCTCTTAAAAATCCTAATTAGTTTTAATAATCGCTGGGGCATTTACCACATTCCTTGATATTGCGGCCTTGGCTATATCAGACAAAATAAACGCAATTTAAAATTTAGTTTTATGAAAAACGATGGATATGTCCGTTATCAAGAATGTGAGAAATAATCGATTGCTGCACATGGTTGAAATCATGGGCATAAATTCAATTTCGACAGTGTCAAAATTATTTCCATTCCAGTCACATCAACTCATCTTGATCCCCTGGAATCTTATTTTATACATATGAATGCTGAAACTTTGTTTAAGAAATTCCAATAGTTAGTTGATGCTCTAGTTATAACATTAGTTCCTCACCACCTCTCTATAGCACGAAAAAATGTAGTTTACTTTGTTTTGCTCTTCTCGATCACTGTGGTTTTCTTTGTTCTGCTTTTTATCTTATCTCTAGTTTTAATTTATTTTTCAGTTCTCTAGTTTAGTAATTTAGTACTAGTTTATTTTATTTTTCAATTGTTTCCATTTTTCGTTTATTCACTTTTTTTTCTTTATTTTTTAAATTTCCATTGGCAACTTTAAGTTTTATATTTCAAATCATTTTTGTTTCTACTCATTCACGTCTGACAAATCTTGAAACATAGACTCCTGTTTTTGAACACTTGAAACATGTTGACTTTTTTTTCCAATTTTTTTTTGAAGCGAATTAATTATTAATCAAGTAGTATCATACAGCTTCACTTGTTTAGGATTATTCATTTAACATTGTTGGAGTTGTTTTGCTTTGCTCATTGGTTGCTTTCCAGAATAAAGAATAAATGCAGAACATAACTATTAACAAAGTATTAGTATCAGAAGTATTAAGAATTATCGACCAGTGCATGGATCCTTCGTTCCAAACAACTAATTGTTAATTCCGGTTGATGGGTCAAAAATCGAAAGTTAGGCTTCATCAATGCTTTTTCTCATAAAATGTTTGCTTGTCTCAAAGGACAAGTGGGGTATTAATTCTTTTGATTGAGCTGAATTCTCTTCTACAGATTCATTCAAATTAAATATAGACATACCCCGCTGGTCATGTTAGTATGAAAAATAAATGCCCAATTAGAATTTTAACATGACTGAGGCACGTCAGACAATGTAGCTTTTAAGCCCTGTTTTTACCAAAAAATGCTGTCATGAACAATTTTATTTTATAACCGTCATTTAACAGCTGACGCAATTTTGAGTTAACAACTACCAATGTTCATCTCCGTAGCCTTGTAATTTTGAACCTAATTCAGAAGACAAGGGAATTCCTGGATCACGTATTGAAAAAAAGTTGCCTTCATGGAGGGCTTTTATTTTATGGAACTAACCCGCATTTGTGTCATATGGAGGGAAAAACCACGAAAACCTCCCAAGGTTAGCCTGATGGCCAGGGAACTCTAGCCCATGATACGTGAACCACTGAGGATATTTAAAGTCAGCACTGCGGTCTGAATTCGTTTCAACCAGCCATCGCTGGGATTCTAACCCGGTTCACCTCAATTAGAGGCGAGCGCTGTATCCCCTGAGCCACAACTACTCCAAACAACAAATTTGAAGGGGAAAAAAGGGTCCTGATCCACCACGGTTCTCTCATGAGCAATTTTAAAACTGTCGTTGAACAACCGGCCCAATTTTGAGAATACGACAATCAATGTTCAACTCCGAGGCCTCGTGATTTTCAATTCAGTTCAGAAGACAAAAGAACTCATAAATCAAATAGTGTGAGAAATTTGCCTACGTGGAGGTGTTTCTTATGGAACTAACCCGCAGTGTTACATGAAAAGAAAAACCACTCATAAACAATTTGAAATTGTGGCTACTCATATAGCTTCAACCCCCCTTATTTGTATAAAGTAATATTTTTACTGTATTGATAGAATGAAAATAAATGCCACTCTTCTCATAAGATAAATTTTCCCACTTTCACACATAATCAATAATGGTATTTTCGCTCTCATTTCAAAAGCCCATTATCTACAGTCTCGCTAAAATTTTTAAAACTCTATTCTTTTATAAACTTTACTTACTCGTTAACAATACTATTCATTTGCTTTATAATGCATATTCTCCAGAGAAATTTCCGAGATGATTTTCATCGGCTTAGCCCAACAGATCCTTTCATAGAAAACAAAGGGAAAACAAAAAGTAACGAATAATAAAAAAAAGCAAAATCTTAACCATCTCCCTTTTTAAATTTATTTTCTACTCCAGTTCTTAAAAGCTTCCAGAAATGTTTTAAAAGCATCATCTCATCGCTAGAGATGAAAAATGGAGCAAAGGTGAAAACGATGCTGCATCATGAATAGGCCCAATCTCGGGTATTGCACTCAATTACACACAACGCTCCGCAACCCGCCGAAGTGATATTGATTATTTCTTGCACTTACGACAAGTAAAATTAAAGGAGATAGCTAAAGGGAAAAAAAGAAAACTCCTTTGGAATAGAGTGGTGGAACAATTTTGCATGAATTTCCAATTTTTTATCCCTCAATGATAAACTGCTTTTTCAAAAAGAATGGATATTTATTCGATATAGCTAGACATAAATGTGGCATAACATAAAGGACCCTTCGAGTTCAATTCCGGGTATAGGTATTTTTCCCTAAATCCCTACCCGGCAGACGGTTTCCCTTCTTTTTAACCCATGTCATTTTTTTCCCCGTGCGAATCAATTCTGTCCTGGAGCTCGCTTTCGGAAGATTTGCGTCTAGAACCTCCACTATAGTTCCTAGTGGAGGTTTTGTGGATGGTAGTTTGTGACCAAATTACATCATTCAAGTGGGTGCATTTGTAAAATGTGATCGATGAAATCGGTTGAATACTCTGTTATGTAGCTTTGACGAAGTTGAAAACTTTATAGAATATTCCGTTTGTATTTGCGAACGAAAATGGTAGAGGACATCGCAGAGGAGAGAGTGTTTGAGATTTAAAGATTTTTTTGGATTATTTTCGATAAATTTATGCAAATGTATCTTGTGATTTTCTTGTTGAAATGCAAATTAAATTAGAGGTTTCGTTTTCTTAATTTTTTATCTACATTGCAATGAACAATCTGATCCGTTGAGAATTTTCTTTATTTTTAATAAATTTTGTGAAATGAATATAACTGTATAACTTATATTTCATTAAACATTGCATGAGTTGGCCTTTTAACGCAGAATTTTTATTGAACCTATTTTTTCGTACTTTTTTCAACGTTATGTTTTAAATTAGATCAAAATAAGTGAAAAATATTATATTTAGCATTTTAAAAATTTATGGTTTTGTAATACAGAATGAAACATCGGTGCTTTTTTCTGCGTTAAAGGTAAAATATTCCAAGTATTCCTCTTTCAAATAACATTTTTTCCAATTTACACTAATTTTCAGTTATTCAAACCTAAGAAAAACAGTTATTCATCATTTAAATGTCTTTAATTTACAAAATCAATTACTGATAAATGTTTGAATATGAATGAAAACATTTTTTTCATACTATCTTTTTTGAATTTTATATTGATTTTATCATATTCTGGTAATCCTTATCGAAGCGCTTTGATCATTGAATCATTAATATCATTAAATAAAATAATTTGATTTCTTTATTATTTTGGTATAGTTGTAGTAGATGAAATGTTCCAAATAAGAGATTCTCTTTTTACAACTAAAAAGATATCATACCAATTATTATAACATTCCTTATACTGAGAAAAAAAGTATAGTCAAAACTACTAGAATATGATAAAATTTATCTTGTTTTTGAACTTTATGGGTAATTTTTATCAAAGCGCTTTGAGAATGATTTTGGTAAAGTTAACATTTTTATAATTTATGATAAAATTTGGTAATATCGTGATACCTTACTGCAATGCATAGAAACAATTAATTTTATTAGGTTTTTTTTTTTCTGTTTTCGATTTCTTATTAAATGTTTGGCAATATTAACTATAATTTTGAATACCAAAAATTTCGGTAAACCATTACTATATGATTGGAAAAATTACCAACTGAATCATTTAAATAACGTGCATTTCGGTTTCATTAGCCAGAATTATGTTGTTCTTTTATAAATGTTACTATTTTACTGTAGACTACAATTTCACCAGAATTTTTTTCTCCGTGTTTTATTATACCTAGCGCACACAGGAAGTGTATATATTTCAAAATTCAAAATCTCTAAGGTGATATCTAAAATAAAAAGCACAAATGCAAACAGTTCTGAAAAAACTAGAAAATGTGCCCTAGTACCAAATAATACCAAAACGCGAGCAAAACATAATCGCTACATTTATTCCTAGAACACGGATTTATGCATTTATATGAAATTTTGTGTTAATCAGGACCTAGGGATTAATGTAAACTATTCAATCGTGTTTGACTTAAATAAAAAGTACACTTAAAATAGAAACCTAACAAATGAAAAAAATTTTAAACATCCCCAATACACGAGCCATAAATTCTTTCACTATCGTCTTCTCTTAACTGTAACATGCGTTTTTGACTATTTTTGGTTAAGTTTAGAATTATTTTTGGGTTTGAAGGAACTAAAGAAAAAATATTATTTAAAAAAAAAATTAAAAAAAAAACATAAAGCAAAGATATTAATTTTTTTTCAAGCTATTTAGAAGGATTTTCTTTTTTTTAAAAAAAATTTTCTTTAGTAAACGAAATAATTTATGTGTCTTAGTTGGCAGAAAATGCTTAGTAAGTTTTAAATAAAAATAATTCATGAACGAAAATCCATGTCTAGCCGTTTTAATTAAACATATTTTTGCTTGCTGAAAAAAATCCAAAAGCTAGACAAGAAATTATATTTAAGAATAAAAAATTCGTTTCTCTTTTCAACCACTTACACTTAAGAAATTAACAAAAATATTTTAAGTATTTTATAACGTCACATATTCCTTTAAGCAATTCATTTCCATTAAATCTACAGATAACGACATTTCGCTTTTACTTAATTAAATATGTTTGCATATCTTTCTAAATTATTTCGGTTTCAAACATTTTTCTGCATTAAAGTTTCATTTTAGTATAATTTTAAGTAGTTTAAAGTATATAATTAAAATGATATTTACATTTGTTGCAATTAAAATCTTGTTTTGATTTTTTTTTTAAATTTCTATTAAAGTTTAATTAAAACATACACCATATTTTCGCTAACAATGAAGCAAATCGATTAATAAAAGGTATTTACTTTATACTTCTAATTTTAAATGTCTTAATTAAATATTCTATTTCTTGGAATAAAAGCATTGTCTCAGCGTTTTATATAGAATTTAATTATAATTAACCGCCAACTGACTAAAGTCTATCAATAAGTATATATATAATGTGTATATATAAAAAGTTTTCGAAAGCTTTTTGAAATTTGATTAAGAAAAATATTATCTCCAAAGAAAAGGTATTAGAACTCCCTTATGCTTTATGCAATTGGCCATAAAACAGCCGTTCTATGTTTTTATTTTAGCGTTTTTGCACATAACTTTGATTTTGGTAGTAAGAAACAAGGCTAAAATAGCCTCCAATTAACCATAATTTACAAATAATAGCAAATAGTACAAATAATAGTAATGTTATTCAAAGAGCTTAAAAATATTGTCTATGGGAAAAAAGACTACCATATTCCAAAAGGTAGAATGTTACACTAAGAAAAAAGTATGATCAAAACTACCGAAATATGGTAAAATTTACCATTTTTCTAGCACTATGACAACACCAAATACGCTTTAAAGTTTTTACTGAAGCCTTTTAGTATTGATTTTGGTAAAATTAAATATAAGACATGGTCTAATAATATGTAATAAAATTTGATAAATGTGGTAAAATTTGTTAATTTCATCATGATACCTTAACATGTCGTAGAAGCCATTTAATTGGCTAAAATTGCTTTCCAGTTTTGAATTTTTCTCTACACGGGTGGTTTTAAAAACCAGGGTTTTGAAAACTAGAATTTCCAAGGAAATGTTACCATATGAATAGATAGTAGCAAAATAAATTGTTTAAATACCGTTTGTTTTAGTTTTTTGAACAAAATTATTTTTTTACCAGAAATGTCTTAACCATACAATACGTTAATTTTACCAGTATTTCTTTTGTCGTGTATATAGATAAAACGCGTAACAGTTAAAAAGAATTAAAATGAAAAAAACACCATTTTTGACGTTGTTAGTGCATTATAAAAAGTTTGCAGGAGTTAAGATATTTTCTCCAATGTATTTTCTATTTATCCCAGCATTGTTAATTTCCTTAAAATATTATAATCCTTTTAAAACAAATTAAAATAATCCGTTAAGCATATTCCTTACATAATAAAACGAAGAATATTTCAGAATTATTTAACAGTTTTTGTAGAGGAAAATTCTCCGTCCAAGCGATAAGAAAATTCAACTTTAGTTACCGTCAAAATGGGTTAAAAGAGGTTTACTTCAAGTTTTTCGACAAAAATTTCATTTTTACTTTTTACTTCCAAAAAACTGTTTTGACGCTAATGATACAAAAAAAATTTTATCTTTTATTCTAGATAAATTTTTAAAAAAATTATGCTTTATCAAAAATTATTTTTACACTATTTTTGGTTTCTTTTAACGTTTTTTTTTTTTTTTCAAATGTGTACATTTTTAACACCAGATGAATATTTTCTTTAAAACTATTGTTCCAACAAACTTGAATTCTGTAAGTTAGTAGCATTATAGGTATATTTCTTTTTATTAAGCCTTAATTAAAAACGTTTTTGTTTAAAAAATCATTTAAAACTGTTTTATCATTTTATTTTTAATGAATTTTTAAGCTTCTTTTACGACTAAACAAAATATTCAATTAAAAATTTAAAAATCTGATTTATGTGTTGTATTAAAAAAAGTTCACTTATTAGGGTACAAATTCAGAACTTTATCTATTTTCAAGTTTGAAAATTCTCCTTAAAAAGACTCAATAACACATGAAATGGATTTTTCATGCTCAGTATTCACTACCATGAGTTTAATCCAATTCTTGTCTTCTGTTTTTCGCTCATATTTATGAGACTAGCTTGTTATTACAGCATTACTTGTTACGTTCATTAGACCATATGAACAAGTTCATGCGAATGTTCATTCTACGTACTGTGCAGTTACTGTTTCTTACTGGAACTGTATTTATACTTCTATATTTCGTTCAAACTTCCAAAACTTCAAATTTGAGCAATACTAACGTTTACTGATGCTTTCATTGGAACATGCGAACGAGTTCATGCGAATGTTAATTTTAGGTACCGTGTGTTTACTGTTTCTTACTGGAGTAGTATTTAGAATTCTGTATTTCATTCATACTTTCACATTTGAGTATTACTAACGTTTACTGATGCGTTCATTGGAACATACGAATGGGTTCATACGCATGATCATTCTATAGGTACCGTGTGTTCACTGTTTCTTACTGGAACTGTATTTAGAATTCTATACTTCGTTCATACTTCTAAACCTTCAAATTTGAGCATTGCCAACGTTTACTGATGCGTTCATTGGAACATACGAACGAGTTCATACGAATGTTCATACTAGGTAGGTACGGTGTGTTAAGTGCTTCTAACTGGAACCGTATTTTGTATATTGATTTTCGTTTCTATTTACAAAACTTCATATCTGGGCATTACAAACGAAATATCATCTTTTGGTATTGGTTGACCAGTTTTAATCACACGCGGCTTATAGTGTTAAATAAAGAAAATATCCTGAAAATTTCAACAAAATCAAAAATACCAAGTATCTAATTCAGTCTGGCTTAAAAAACTGGCTCTTAATTCTGTCAAATTCTGTTCTGTTAATTCTCCATTATTTTATACTTTTTTCAAAGCAGAATATTTAATGTTACCAATTTCTCAAATAATTGAAATGTCTGATTTAATCATGTTATAAACAAAAAAAAAATTTAAGTAATCAAAAACAATTTCAATTCTAAATTACTTATCGTATGAGTACCAGAATTCATTCGCTATGACATATATCGCATAAATTCAAACAAAGGAAAATTTTAAAGAACAGTAAAATAATATGTAAATTTTCTTAAAACAGTAAAACAATAAGCAAAATAATATGTTTTCGATGAAACACGAGTATGTTAAAACTAATTTTCACTATTATTTAGAATCTTCTAAAAAATAATTTTTCAGAAAAAGTATCGAATTTTTTATTAAAAAGAATATTCACCTTAAAAGATTGAATGACTTATTTTTAAAATATCACATTACACGAAAAAAAAATTCTTATAAGTTTGAATGTATTAAAACTCATTTTATTTAACATTAGCTTTAATTTTTTGCTAAATAAATATTCATAGAAAGAAGTAAATTTGTAAAACTTCAAAAAAAAGTTAATTCATTTTCAAAGAAATATAGTGAATTTCTTGTAGAATAATTAATTTTAGGTAATCAAACTTTCAGATGAAAGTCGAAAAAATTAATCTTATAGATTTTGTATTTTATATAAAGATTCAAAGAAAGAAATTTTAATTGATAAAATTGTAGGATTGGAACATCACTAATAATTCACTGCAAAATATTGTGATCTTTTTTATTATGGAACTTGCAAAAATAATAGTTATTTTAAGCATATGTAATCCCTTAAAAATTGAAGCTATTAAACAACGATTAATCTTTTTAATTGATTAAAAATGTCTTTATTAAAAATAGCTTAGATGTTTCTGAAAAGAAAAATATATATATTTTATTTTACTACATTAAACTGCATTTTTAAGAATTTATTTAAACAATAGCTGTAAAGATAGAGCAGAAATACTATTAAAAATTGAAAAATTTCCCAAAAGGGACGAACAATGGAATTATTTTAAAATAAATACTGAAAAGCTTACAGGATGCGAATAATTTTGAAATCATTTTTATGCTCCTGTATGCTCCATAAATATTTTAATTCACTCAATATGCTTTCAAAAAATTTTCTTTCATGGAATCATGAAAAAACTAATATTTAATTAAAAATATTTTTCACTGTTTTCTTTAATGATACATTTTATTCTGCTTACGAATGTTGCATTTTTTAAATCTTTTCCAAGATTTCTAAAAAAAATAATTTAATAAAAGTCTGATAAAAATTTCATCAGGGTTAGCAAGTCAATTACGAGTTTTGCCTACGGCTCCCAAATCCCATACGGTAAAATGATTATTGCACGGTCCATTTACCGGCTCTATGGCTGGCACCCTGATTTAACTAAGTGCCAACTTTAGCTAATGTTTGGCTTCAAATTTGTTTCAGCTAACGTTTGTGCAAAATAGAAAACGGACCACCTTGAATAACTTTAGGTCTAATGATCGGATCTTCACATTCTGGGATTCAATCTGAATGATTCGAGGGGGAAACCTGAAATATGTTAAATAATTATTACAAATGATATTTTAAGGTACTAAAACAGACACAAAGACGCTCTTTCCCTGAATAAACATGCCTTTTTTTCAACGGATTTGAATTTTAGACGCCAAAAATAAAGAGGGCAGCTTCAATCGGCAAAATGTAGTTCCCATAGTTTGGTCTGAAGAGCGGTCCAAAGTATGAAAACTTTAATGTTAACTACTTTTTGTGTATTTTACCAGATCTCAAAAACTTTTTAAGTTAATTGAAAAAATTTTGCACGCAACTATAAATTTCATTTATCCAAAGATAATGCCATGCAAAATATAACGATTAGTAAATATTTATTATTTTATTTAATAATAGTCGAAAGAACTTTAAGTTGAAAGGTACGCAATTTATCGCATCATTTTAAAGAATGTAATTTTACATGGCAAAATAGAACATGTGAGTGAAATTGGTCGAATAGTTTCTGAGAAATTGAATCTTAACTAAGCCGTTTTCTTAAAATTGTTTTTCAGGAACTATTCGAACGATTTCCCTCAAATTTCGCCATGCGATTGACATCCTTTAAAGTACTGCAGAATAGTTCGTACCTCATGGTTCAAATTTTTTTTCGACTGTTATTAAATAAAAAGAAATGATATCTAATAAATATTCATTAAGTTATGTTTTGCATGGAAATATTTTTGAAAATTTATAATTGTGTGTAAAAAATTTTCAATTTGATTTGAAAATTCTCGAGATATGGCGCAATAAGCAAAAAATTAGAATTAACATTAAGGGGTCCAAACTTTGGACCATTCTCCTGACCAAGCTATGGCGGACATATTTCCCAGATCACATGGTAAGGTACAGCCTTACAGTATTTGCATACAGCATTATCTATCTCTGATTCCGCTTGTGTTTGAACCATTCAATTTTCAAAGTTATCTGAAAACCAGGATTTTCTAGGTCAACAGTGTCTGTAGTATTCCTAGAATTCGCGATTAGTAGGAGAAAATAAATTAGAGATATGACAAATTGCAAAAAAAAAAAAAAAAAAAATAGATGACCTTGAATGATTGTTGTGTACGCCCCGAATGTATGCGCGAGTAAATCGAAAAACAACGATTAAAGGCACAAATAAAAGTACATGAATCAGCATTATACAATAGTTTCAGTTTTATAAGCAAAAATCTTCCTCAGTATCTAAACGTCATATGAAGACAGAAAAGAAAAAGAGATAAACACCTGTAAAGTGATTTCACCAACAGGGACAGAGGATTAAGTATGTACAAGGAAATTACAACGGGGAGATAAGAATGATCTTCTGAGCATTCCACAATTTCCCAATATTTGGAAGTCCATTTTAATCTGTTGCACCCTGGGATTTCCACCTGTTTCTTGCGCCCCCATTGTTATTTCCTTGTACAAACTTATTTCTCAGTCCCTGTGAGGAGAGTGTTATAGACAACGTCAACCTTCATCTATGAAAAGGTACCCCACCATGGAATTGAGTTAGCATGTCTTATGTACTAGTAAATTGGAATTATATTTTTGCAGTGGTAGTACACTACAGTACTCCTCCACCAGAATTATATCTGTGATAGAATTCGATGAATAGTTTCCACTAGTTGATTCATTGCTGTTTTTTGTGATAAGCCGGGAGAGCTGTATTAAGATCACAGTACTTTTTGAGTGCTGATTGTTAGAGCTGTATTAAGTTAACGGTCGTGGACGCTCCTGTGTTACCTTTAGCAGTCGAGTGCATACGATGTACATTGTGTGTGATCGAGACTGAGAAACAACAGCGTGAGGAGGACAATGTCGCAGTTACTAGTAGCAAGTCAACTCAATGTGAACCATCCCTCAAAGTAAGCGTGTTCAAATCGTAGTGGGCGTTTCTTCCAAGGTAGGGGTGTTCACATAAGGTTCTGGTCACCAATGTTTGGAGAGAGTGGTTATCGACAGTGTCAACCTTCTTCTATGAAAAGGTACCCCTCCATAAAATTGAGTTGACATATACTAGTCTAATATATATTATATCTTGAGTCTTATATACTAGTGAATTGGAATTATATTTTTGTCGTGGTAGATACACCACAGTTCTTATTGATTAAACCTGTTTGCAAGTGTTTGTCTCGTTACTTCTCTACCTTCATTAGACTTTTAGACTCTGAGAGAGGTTATTGTTCATAGAGCTCTTGTTAAAAGAGATGTTTATAGGGAGAACTGTACTACGGCAATTTATGTACTTTCATTTGTGCATTTTCACTTCATTTTTTGCATTTGTCGACCTGTTGCAAAGTATTACCCTTTTTCCTTGCTGGTACGTACGATTGTTAAGAGTGAACCTTCTTGTACATGGTCTGTAAAGCCAAACACAGCTCAAATAGGCTCTCAGGTGAATCGTGTAATACGATTGCGGCATGTATAAAAAAATAAAAACTATATTAATGCAAACAATTTACTGGGGGCAGAACATTACTTACCGTACTATAAATAATGCTTAAATGTTTGGTTTTCCGATAGTATCGTTTCGAAATCAATGAACCTACAAAATCCTGGAATTTTCATTAATCTAATAAAAAAAGCAATTCTACGATTGCATATCGTATAACCAACCTTTCGTAAATGTTTCCAAACTATACTTTAATAAGCAGAAGTTCTCTAAATTTCATTTGATATTGAATTAATTTTTTCAGTAGCTTTCACAGGCATGTTATAAACTGAGAAAATTATTTTTCTCAAAGTATTTTAAATTAGTTTCCGAATTGTTATTTTCCGGTTCTTTTGAAATTTTAGACCTGATAAAATAACACATGAAATGTAAGAAACATTTTTCCCTTAGGCATAAATAATACTCATTTAATACATTGCACTAGTAACGGTTTTATTTTTCTTCTTCATTCCTTTTTTTCCAACTAACATCTAGTAGTTTTTTTTACAACAGTAAAACTTTTGAATAAATGAAATAAACAATAATATGAAACCATTAAATGTACTCAAAGTCAGCTTCATTTAAGAAAGTTTTAATCACTTTATTTATTTACTTAACGCAAGGAAGAAATAAAGAAAACAAATGCCAGTATTATGCTTTATATTTAAAAATACTGATTGCAGCGAATATTTTATTTTATTTTTATAGCCGTCGTTAAACAGTCTACCCAATTTTACGGTTTACGACTACTAATGTTTAACTCCGTAGCCTTGTAATGTTAAACCCAATCCAGAAGACTAGGGAACTCCTGGATCAAGTATTAGGAGAAATTTTGCTTTTTGACTAACTCGCATTTGCGTTACATGGAGAAGAAGACCACGAGAACCGCACGGGTAGCCTGACAGCAAGGGGACTCTAATTCATGATCCGTCTACCACTGAGGATATTTCACGTCAGCATTGTGGTTGGTGCAAGCCGGTTACGGAATTCGTATAGATCAACCATCGTTGGGATTCGTACCCATTTCACCTCATTGGAAGGCAAACGCTCTATCCCATCACAGCTCTAATTGTAGTGAATAGCATAAACTACCCGCTCTTAATTCGAAAAAATTACACATGTCATTACAAAAAAAAATTACACATGTCATTATTAATACGTAGCTTACTACGTATTAATAATGACATGTGTAATTTTTTTTTCTTGACCCTACGAAAATTAGAAACAAAGGAACAAATTTCAAAAAGTATTGAAATTCAAGAAAAATCCGCTTGTATTAAAAAGATACTCAATTTTCCAATTTTAAAAGAAAACTAAGCAGGTCTAACTTCTTTGGCAAATAGCATACCATTTCTGTTTCAAAATTTAAAATTATATTAAACATTATATCTTAATATCCCCCACTATTTAATTAAAATCTTCATTTTAAAGATGACGTTAACCTTTTAAATAACTCATTTTCATCGATATATTTTCAAACTTTTTAATCTGTTACATCTCCAGATTTTTCTGTTGCAAACAGAAGGTACTACAAGTTTAACAGGATAGAAAAAGACTTTTCACTTCCCAAAGATATTATCACTCTTTTCTCAAAGTGGATATGGAGTTGGCACATAAGTGAAACAAAATATTATAAAAGTCATTTTGATAATTTGCTTTTAAAGTGAAACATCTAGAATGTTTAAAATTAAAAAAAGACTTATGAAGCTTTCCGGTCCCCGATTTTTATTGTTTTTCCTAATTTAGTATTACTGTTTTCTATTTTCCTTTCCATCAGCAGCATAATATTTAAAAATCAATTGTCAATCAAATATCCTTTAAGCTATGCGTTTTATCACTTCAGAAATACATTTCTCCATACAAAATATTATGTAAACCATTTTTAAAATTTGCTTTAAAGAAGAAGCATCAAGAATGATGAAAATAGACTTATGAAGCTTTCCGGTCTTTGATTTCAATTGTTTTTCCGAATTTAATCTTACTGTGTTCTATTTTCATTTCCATCAGCAGCATAATATTTGAAAATCAAATGTCAATCAAATATCCTTTAAGCTATGCGTTTTATCACTTCAGAAATACATTTCTCCATACAAAATATTATGTAAACCATTTTTAAAATTTGCTTTAAAGAAGAAGCATCAAGAATGATGAAAATAGACTTATGAAGCTTTCCGGTCTTTGATTTCAATTGTTTTTCCGAATTTAATCTTACTGTGTTCTATTTTCATTTCCATCAGCAGCATAATACTTGAAAATCAAATGTCAATCAAATATCCTTTAAGCTATGCGTTTTATCACTTCAGAAATACATTTCTCCATACAAAATATTATGTAAACCATTTTTAAAATTTGCTTTAAAGAAGAAGCATCAAGAATGATGAAAATAGACTTATGAAGCTTTCCGGTCTTTGATTTCAATTGTTTTTCCGAATTTAATCTTACTGTGTTCTATTTTCATTTCCATCAGCAGCATAATATTTGAAAATCAAATGTCAATCAAATATCCTTTAAGCTATGCGTTTTATCACTTCAGAAATACATTTCTCCATACAAAATATTATGTAAACCATTTTTAAAATTTGCTTTAAAGAAGAAGCATCAAGAATGATGAAAATAGACTTATGAAGCTTTCCGGTCTTTGATTTCAATTGTTTTTCCGAATTTAATCTTACTGTGTTCTATTTTCATTTCCATCAGCAGCATAATATTTGAAAATCAAATGTCAATCAAATATCCTTTAAGCTACACTCTAAAAACTGTACCTCTGATTTCAGAGGCAAATTTGGATCGTTTGTGCCTCTGAATTTAAAGGGCACAACGTACCTTTAAAAATGAAAGGCACAATGTACCTCTGAATTTAAAAGGCACAACGTACCTTTAAAAATGAAAGGCACAATGTACCTCTGATTTCAGAGGCAAAATCAGATTTACCTCTTAACTTGAAAGGTACATTGTGCCTTAGATTTTGCTTTTATGTACCGCTCACTGAAACAAGCATTTAGTGGTACCAAGACCTGTTATTTACCAGGTTTGAACACAATTTTTTTACCTATTTGCATTTTGCTAGCACTTCATATAAAAAGGGACTTTCTATTTGGTTTACACTATTACCACCAAGATATTAATTATAAAAATTCTTAATGAAAAATATTTCTCAATTCTTTGATTATTGGCCACTTGAAAGTGATCATTTCAAGGAATTCCATCTAAGGCAGTTATAAAATATGTAAATTTATACTTTGTTCTTTAATTATGTATCGTTTAATGATACTTCAACAACTACAATGATGCTTTTCTAATCGGATATAGGTACAAAAAAAAATAGTTATTTCTGTAAGCCAAGTCAATATAATTCATGGATTTTTTTTCCAAAAAGCATCCTCAAAATGGAAATTTATTATAAATTTAGATATTTTTTAAATATTTAGAGATTTAATAAAATAGTTTTATAAGGATCAAAATTAAACACTAAATGAAATCTAATATCTTTTATTTTCACGCATAAAGAACAATTTTAAATAATATAGTAGCAGTTGCACAAATATAGAACAACATAGAACTTTCACAATATTTTAAAATGATAGATGTAGATTTTAAACAATTTGTATATTTTATAACATGAACTATGCTTAATCAAATGACTTAACCAATATAAAATCAAATATTATTTTCTATTGAAATGTTTTTTTTTTAAAGTCCGATTTTGGCGAAGCATATTAACCCATTAGGCGCCAACAAAACAAACAACAACAACAAAAAAACAAAAAAAACTATTAATCATTTAGTTATACTAATAATATAAATTTAGATTACAGAAACATTAAATTGCCTTTCAGAGAGCAAAAAAAAAAAAAAAAAAATTTCACTGTATCAAGTTTATACACATATACAATAAATATACACTACCTTACAATAAATATATTTTCTTTCTTAATATTGTTATCAAAATTGCTTCGCTTTGTATTTCTTTATTACAGTTCAGGAATAGCATTAGTTATAGATAAATAAAAGTTGTATGATAATGTTATTCTAAGTAACACAGGTAAGGTAGCAATAACTATAAAATAAATAAAGGTTTCTCAAAAATTATTATCACTGATGTTGAATTATAAAGTTTTACTAGGTAGCTTTTCGTGGCAGGAAAACATGGAATATAAAGTGTTGAGCATTGAATATGAAGTACCAAATATTTTTTGGTATAAAGTATATATCGATAAAGCATTAAGAAATTATCTTGAAAAATGCCAGTGGCACAACAGCGCTTCTGCATATCTAATCCATTTGTGATCCAATGAATGTTATGTAAATAATTTTTTTTAATTTTTTATTTATGGTTATTGATAACAAAATTATGTAAATTATACTGCACTAGTTAAAAATACTTTAATATTTTTAAAAAGTTCAAGTGTTAAGTACTTTTCTTTATTTTATTTTAAATATAGAGCAAGGTACTCATCACCGCCATAACTCAACCATGACCAAAAATCCCATTTCTAGGGCTTAACTTTTAACGGCCATGTAATTTTGATACTGGTCAGATAAAGTGGACTCCGCTTGAGCTAGCTCTTTTCAATCTTTCACACGATAACCAATGAGAGAACTTTCAGCTGTGGCAAAGTTCATATGCACCTTGCTGAGTATACACGTCAATTGTTATATACATTGCCAGGATCAAACTCATTACCCTATTTCTCTAATAAGTAGTGTGAAAGATATTTTAACCAGCTGTGCCACAAGAGCACTCTGGAACAAGCTATTAACCCTTCTTAAAAATCAAATAAATTAAAGTTAAATTTAAAATGTTAAAATTTTTAAAAGGAAAGTTTTTCAGTCGTAAATAACTATATATCCCATATTATCTATTTTAAGTCATAAATTCAAAAATAAAATTTTAAATTTTAAACTTAAAGCTGTGATATTAGAATAAAACATTTTTAAACATTACTTTTACAAAATAAATAATAACTAATTCAAAATTAAAAATCTATAAATCATTAGAAGATTGTTTTTTTTTCTTTCATGCTCACACCATATTTAACATATAAATAAAGCATAATCTTGTTTTTTTCTTCAGGTTTATATCAACTGTAAGTTTTGTAGCAGTTTAAAATAAGTATAATTAGATATCCAAATGTTAATTGTTTTTTTAAATAGCTAATGATTGAGAGCATATTTTTCATAATTATAAACATTCTTCGTTGTTTTTTAAATTATTCAATCATTCTCTGAGAGAATTTCTGTGATAGCTCTTGATTATAAACTAAGATAAACAAAAAAGGAAATTGGTTTATTCAAATAAAAATGATTTCTTATTCATACCAATCGCCACATTGAAAACCTCATACAAAATTATGATCAAACACTACAGAACAAATATAGGGCATTTTAAAAACATTCTTCTTAATATTATAATGATAAAACATAAATGATACAACTACAACAGAAATGTAAACATCATAATTAGGGTTAGCTACCTCGCTTAAGTATTTTTATAAGATTTGTAGTAGTAATAATTGAAATGTATTAATAAGAAAGATGCCATCGTTAATTAGGAATAAATATAAAAATAATATAGAAGTATAAGTTTTAAACTTACCAAATTCAAGCATATATAACATCACACCTTGGCCACCAGTATTGCCATGCACCAGTATATCCTTGTTTGCCATGCATCACACATTAGGCCAGATCTTGGCAAACAAGAATTGTTTACAAGTTGTTTCAATCGGTGGCGTTGAGGGGAGAGAACAGGAAACGAACTGATGTGCGCATGCGCTTCTTCTCCGTTACATCGTACCGAAGAAAAAGAAGGGAAGTGCATTTGAGAGGCACGAGGAAGCGGTAAAATCTTTTCGTACCGAGTATTCACTCGCGCTTGCTTTGGTGCCTTTAAATTCTTGTGGTGCCTGTCATTTTTAAAGGCACATTAGTTATGTGCCTCTTACGCGAGAAAATAAGGGGTACATTTAGCTTGTACCTTTTATATAAGAGGTACTGTTTTTAGAGTGTATGCGTTTTATCACTTCAGAAATACATTTCTCCATACAAAATATTATGTAAACCATTTTTAAAATTTGCTTTAAAGAAGAAGCATCAAGAATGATGAAAATAGACTTATGAAGCTTTCCGGTCTTTGATTTCAATTGTTTTTCCGAATTTAATCTTACTGTGTTCTATTTTCATTTCCTTCAGCAGCATAATATTTGAAACTCAATTGGTATCCTTTAAGCTATACGTTTTATCACTTCAGAAATAAATTTCAAATATTACTCAATATCACAGGATCATCTAGTTCCAGTGACAATAATGCAGCCCCAATCCCACAAGTCACTCAATGAACTGATGCGACACATTATAGATTCCCCTGAAACAAGTCGCCAGAAACTTGCCACGCACAAGTCTGTCTCATTAAATCATCCATAGTTTTGGGCTTACGGGGGCGCTTACCTTTCACTTTCAGTCCTACATCGGTGTCCGTTCTATATAGAAATGACCATTACTTGATTAGAGAGTGTTCTATAATTATTAGCATGCATTTTGAATTGAATATTCCAGCAATTCTGATCGGTTACTCATGAGTGGTTTTCTGACCGCAATATCTGAGGGGAATAGCAATTTGCATGCATAAATAGACAGGCGAAATTTGCGGTGTGTCAATCACTCATAATTTTACTAGATCTCAGAAGAGCTCTGATTGGGATTAACTGATAATATATATTTTTAAGAAGGACGTAAACTGAGCCCCTTCTGATTAATGTATATAAAAATACAAAGAAAAAGTGGAAAAAAGTATAGAAATTTTCAAACAGAAAAGGAAAACTTATTAAGAAGTAAAATATATTTGAAAAATATTTAAAAGGAAAATAAAATGCCGTAAAACAAATAAGAAAAGTTATATT
>OX421978.1:62366157-62476157 GCA_949128135.1 Parasteatoda lunata | reverse complement strand
TTACTTATGTCAAACCGAAATGTACCGATATTATTAAATGATTTTCTGCTTTTGTTTATAAGAAATAATTACAAAACAAATGAAAAGTAAAGAAATAACAATCTATTAAAAGCCTAACATTTAGCGGACGTAGTTAGTATCTAAGCTCATATTTACATTTCTGCATGAATTTAGATTGAGTTAACCAATTTCATGTGCGGTGGGTTTTCTTATCCTTATTTTCTCGTGCTCTGTTGAACATAAAGCTTTAAAATTTTAGTTCATTATTTTGTGAAAAATAATTTAATTTTTGGTCATTATTTTATGAAAAATAATTCAGTTTTATAGGATTAAAACATTTTAAAGACTCCAAAATAAACAGTTAAAAATTCCCACTTAATATTACCATATTTTAAAACAATTTTGCATAATTATTAATTATGTTAAATGGAATCATTTTTATTATATATAATTATTTATTCATTACAGATTATCATAATATTATTATTAAAATTTAAAAAAATTCAATTATTATTTATTTTAAATTCATTTAATTTACAAAGTGGGTAATGAAGTAAATTTTTTATAAAACCATTTTCATAAAATTCCAAAGATAGCTAAAACTTAAAACAGGAGGATATAAAATTTAATAATTATATTAAGTTGAAAAATGAATTTACATTATAATTCTTATTCGATAATACAAGATAATTGAAATGCATATATAATATAGATAGAATTATAATAAGGTCCTAACTATTCAAAACGTGTTTTCTAAAAATAAATAAATAAATGTCTAGTACGTATCTGGAAATATATAATGCAGACTCTGCACGTCAAGAAAAAATTGGGAAGACAAGTCAAACAGACGCCTTACTAAGTAAACATCTTCAAATATTTTAAAGAAGATAAAAATATAAAATCTAGCCTGCTTTATATCAAAGATCCTTAAAGGCTTCTTTTCCTATCAGAATTGGCAGAAAGTTTGAAAAAGAAAGGAAATTAAAACGAGTTTCCTATAGAGTTTTAGAATAAGAGTTGAATTTTATCTCATCTGATATTGGATCGAAGTTTACACTGATTATCATAAATTAAGGGAAAAATTCCCCAAATGACCATAAGTTCAAAAAGTTACTTATAGAATTTAATGAAACTGGCGCATTATTTACAAGGCAATTATTAAAATACAGAAATAAACTTATGTATGAAATGAATAAATCAGATGTACCAGTATGGAAGAACAAAAGTAAATCACTTCTAGCAGTAATGCAGCACGCACAGTAATGGGATATGTTTTTAATTATGCGATCTACCAGTTCCGTTGGAAGCGTGAGCCATTGTTCTTGTAAAGTATTTACAAGAACAATGAGAAGATACAATGGTAAGAAGCTGAGGAGAAGTATTGAAAGCAGCTATACGTCTTCCTAAAGCATCACAAACAAGTCTTGTCATCGAGCTAGCCTCTCCATGCGCTGAATTGTTTGTTGTTGAAGATAATCATCCACGATGCATGCGAGCCCTGTGCTGCGTTATTACCATGTAGCACGAAATCATCTAATTTTGTACCAGTATAAAAGCAAACGTAAACATAAAAAATGTCATCACTATACACGTGAGCATTCACGGTTCCACGTGGAAAGACATGAAATCATGTGTCCACCCAAAGAGATACCATTGCACCCACAGACACTGCCTCATTGATATGAATCTCTTTTTCGGATGTTTGATGGATGATATCGAGTTCGAGGTTATCTCCAAATCAAACAACACCTGCTATCGCTTAGTAGTTAAACATGGACTCATTTGTGAAGAGAACAGTCCGCCATTGGTCAGCCGTCCAGTCGACATGTGGCTGCGTTCACCTCAAAGGTTATCTTCAATGACATGACGATACGCAAATTGCTGGTCACCTAGTAAACAAACCACGTTCGTAAAACCTTCTCATACAGTAGACGTTTTTTATTTTATTTTATAACCGTCGTTAAACAGCCGACCCAATTTCATGAGTTTACGACTACTAATGTTCAACTCCGTAGCCTTGTAATTTTTGAACCAACCCAGAAGACACCAATCTTCCGATTGTTGCACCAAGAGAGGATCTGACTTCTATTTCTTCATCCACATAACGACAAATATCGGCAACTGGCGCTCGCGTAGCGTTTGGCTGTCCTTAGTTGAACCTCCTGGATGCTGAACCTGCGGTTGGTTGGAATTGTTTCCAAAGTCTATGAGCCACCGAAGGACTCACATTTAGCCATCTGATCTCTTTTACCTGACTTTGCCTCTAGTTTTCCAATGAATTTCCATCGCAGTTCTTCGGAGAAATGACACCTGAAGGCATTGTTACAAATTGGTTATCTCAAATTTCTAATTTTAAAAAAAAGCAAAATTTGCAGGCTTGCGATCAAACGTGCAGTTTTATGTTCATTTTATATGACGTCATTCCCTTGCATCGCTACTAATTTACATATTGCAGTTTTATACTCAGCAAGTCTGATTTCACAACATATTCAATTTTCACTAAGATAAGCTTATGTTTGGGAAAGTTATTGCTATTTTTGTGATTTTTCCTTAATTTTCAATAACCAGTGTAGATAATAAATTTCAGTTAAGTACTATTTTGAGATAGTTTATAAAAGTTGTTTAAAATCTTCAGGTGTTTCATTTATTGACTATCCAATTGTAGTGTATCTACCACTACAAAAAATACAATCCCAATTCAGTATATAAGACATGTTAACTAGATTCTATGTCGGGGTACCTTTACATAGACGAAGGTTGACATTGTTGATATCTGCACTCCCCATATTGGTGACCTTTGGACATGAAGTGAACACGCCTAACTTAGCAGTAACGCCCGCTTCGATATGAGCACGCCTATCTTGACAGCAACTCTCAATTCGATCTGAACGATGGGTTGTTCACATTGAATAGTTGACTAGCTATTTGTGACTGCGACATTATCCACCTCCTCGTGCTGTTGCTACTCAGTTTTGATCACACGCAACGTACAACATATTCACTCGACTGCTAATGGCAACACAGGAGCGACCTCGATCGTGAACTTAATACAGCTCTCACAATCAGCACTCAAAAAGTACGGTGATCTTGATACAGCTCTCGCGGCTTCCCACAAAACAGCAATCATCGAATTCTATCACTGATATAATTTTGGTGGGGGAGGACTGTAGTGTATCTACCATTACAAAAAATGCAATCCCAATTTACTAGTATATAAGACTCATTCTATGTTGGGGTACCTTTACAAAGACGAAGGTTGACATTGTCGATAACAACTCACCATCCACACAGTTTTACCAAGAATCCACTCTGACAACAACAAGTTTTTATTCAAATTGATACATTGGACATAGCTCAAAATGCGTATGGTTGTTGTATTCCAAAAGAATTAACTAGTAAATAAAAATAAAGTAATGCATAAATCACTTTTTTACATTCTTTTAATTTAAATCCTTATTTAATAGACTTCAGTTGTTTTGAGATATTTTTTTCGTCGACAATATGTTCATGAAATCTGTGGGACACGATGAATAAAGATGAAGAAAATCAAGCAAAAATTTTAATTGATTTGGTACGCGTTGTTTTCTTTTCCTCTAAGAGTATCTTAATTAAAAAATTTGGTTTCATTGTTTAACATTGAGAAGACTCATTTTGGGCTATGCCAAATTAATTTAACGGCTATGCCAAACTATACCTTTTCATCTACAGCCATTTTTTCAAACATTTTCTTCTATCTTCATTCAATTTTTAAAGTCCACTATGTCCAGTTCCTTATACGCGCGCTTTTGATCAATGTCTATTTTCAAAAGCACATTTTGAGGAGTTACTATTTTTTAAAACGCGCATTTTGCGTTGGGTGCAAAATAAACACATATTGTTGAATTGCTTCTTGATTAGTTATTACTGTTATATATTTTAAAATCAATGAAAAATTCATTTTTTTAACTTTCCTTAAAATAATTACTTGTATCAAATTCTCACTAAGTTTATTAATATTACATATAATTAAATTATGATAAAAAAGCATAATAAATATAATTAATTACAAATTACTTTAAGTTTTTATAATATTGTTTGATTTTTTTTTTTTTTTTTTTTTTAAATTTTTTACTCCTGCCTGTGAACTGCCCTTTGTTGTATGTTTATAAATTCTTGTTGTCTGTTTTTAGAATTTATAACTTTTTTATTGATTTATATAAAACATTGGTTTGTAAACAGGCCCTACTGTATTTTCCTTGGAACAGGCCTGTGAGTTAAATTTTTATATCAACTGAGTAATTTCATTTTTTCTTGTGCATTTATCTGCAGCGATGCCTAAACACACATTTCTTTGTTTAAAAATATTCATTTTCTGTATTTAAATACCATGCTTTATTTTTCTATGAAATTGAATTGTTAGTTTTTTTATAAAAAAAATTATAGTACAAAGTATAGAATAGTATAAAGCATAGGATTTATTTTTAAATTTGCATCAGAAAGTTTCAAATTTCTAGTGCTGCTCTATTTCAATTCCTCATGTATAGTAAGCTTTTTTTATAGCTTTAATTTCACCATATTAAAACATGCACAGTACAAAACATTAAATTTGATGTATGAATTATCGAATTTATAGCAAAAAGCTTCCCATTTCACATTCATCCCGTTTAAATGTGTAAAGAATTTTTTTTTTTTTTTTTTTTTTTTTTTTTTTTTTTTTGTAGTAAATGGGAAGTATCAAATTTATAGCATGAAATGTCATATTTGACGGCACAAAATATTACGTTTTTAATCACAAAATATTGCATTTTTTGCACAAAATATTAAATTCATAGTACAAAGTGTTTTTTCTTAAATTCCATGTCTAAATGTTTACAATTTAAATTAAAATGCAATTATATATTTTTCTTTTAAAGTCTAATGCTATTTTATTTTAACAACAATTTTAAAGCATTATAAAAATAATTTAAAAAGTAACAAATGTTTGAATATTCTTATGAGAATTATTTTTTTTTTATGCTCAACAATTCAGAAAATTCTTTTTCTTTGAAATGGTACTTTTAATTTTGTAAAGAAATATCTATAAAATGCAATGCACATCTATAAATACAGAGTTTTTCTTATAGAACTAATAATATGTTACTTTTATATTTCTGACAATAATTATAAAGCATTTTAAAAACAATGTAAAAAGTTAACTAACTGTACACAATTGTTGAATATTTTTATATTTTTATACTATCATACCTGCCAAGTCTACTGTTTTTTAACGAAGACTCCTGTATTTTACGACTATCTCCTGTTTTTCTGTATATTCTCAAATTTCTCTTATTTGTTGAAGAAATTTAAAAAAATAATTGGGGATGAAATATCCACTGATGGTAAAAAATACTTCACTTATTTCTCAACAGATGGTGCTAATGCTAATACTGAAGTATGTTGAGTGTTAATTGTTTAAGTCGAGCCGTGATTGCTCCAGGGGATAGAGCTTTCGCCTTCCAATGAGGTTCACCCAGGTTCGAATCCCAGCGATGACTGGTTGATATGCACTCCGCATCCGACTTGCACCAACCACAGTGCTGACGGGAAATATCCTCAGTGGTAGACGGATTACGGGTTAGAGTCCCCTTGTCTTCAAACCAACCGTGGGAGGTTTTCCTCTCCATGTAACTCATATGCTTGTTAGTTCCATTAAAAAGTCCTCCACAAAGGCAAATTTCTCCCAATACTTGATCCCGGAGTTTCCTTGTCTTCTGGATTGGGTTCAAAATTACAAGGCTACGAAGTTGAGTATCCGTAGTCGTAAACCCAAAATCGGGTCGGTTAGTAAAATCACTGTTATTTTATTTCTCCAATGTTGGCAGGTAAGTACTGTTGATTTATTTTTATACTTAACAATGGTCCCGCAGTGGACTGATTGTAAAGAAGCGATTCCAGTAGAACACCAAAGTCAAGTATCACTGGCTGCGGCCGGTAAGAGAGTGGGTGACCACTTTCATTAGCCTGCGTATTGACTGAGGGTGTGCGGTATCGGTCCACGTTAAATTGTTCTATCGTAAAGTGCTTGACTTCGCGCGCAGGTCGTCGGGCTACCAAAGCAAGGGAGCCATTCCCTTCGCAGAGGATCAAAATTGCGATGGCATGTCTTCAGATCCTCCTCAGACGGATATTTCCCAGACCGTCGCCAATAGCCCATTGTGCAGCTCTACTACGACGTTAATAAAGTACTTACCTATACTTAACAATGCAGAAATATCAATTGCTTTCAATTGGTACTATTAGTTTTAAAAGGAAAAATTTATGAAATGCAATTTTTTAGCTTCCTTTATAAAACTAATAAAATTTTGTTTCATTGTTTCTGAAAACAATTTTAAAGCATTATTGATAACATTATAGATAACAATTAAAAAAGTGAAAATAATATAAAATGCAGTTATAGTTTTTTTTTTCTATAAAACTAATAATATTTTGTTTCAATATTTCTAACAATTTTAAAGCATTATAAAAAACAATTTAAAAAGGTAACAGACTGAATATTACCGTTACAAGAATAATATATTTGTGTCAAACAATGCAGAAATATATTTTGCTTTGAATAGATTCCTCAACAATAATCTTATTGCTTTTTTTTTTTACTTTTTCTTGTTCAGAAAGCCGAACTTCAGAGCTATGGAGAAAAAAATTCTTGATAGTATCATCGGTCCAGGAAGATATGATAGTAGGATTAGACCACTTGGGCCTAACAATTCAACAAGTAAGAGATTCTATGTCTATCCTTTTCTCAATAAATTACTGGACATGATTTTAATATATTAGAAGTAGAAGCAATATCTTTCAAGGAACATAGATATGAAAAAAGATAGTGTTATGCAACTCAAGAAAATGTAACAATTTGTTTTATGAAAATGTAACAACTCGAGATGCAAATTTTTAAAAATGGTTGAAATTTCTAATTTATAAGACATGATATAAATAATATAAGTGTAACTAAATAATCATCAAAACTCAAGAATATTTAATGGCTAGTTAGTTACAGCTAAATAATAGCAGTGACTTTTATGAATTTAATTAACTCGTGAATTTTATGAATTTATATATTTAACAAACGATAAATAAACATCAAACTTAACGATAAACAAAGAATGATTTTCATTATTTTATGGATCGTAAATGTTGTTGCGGTATTTGAGTAACTGGGTTGCGGTATTTGAGTAACTGAATGGAAAAAATTTCTAACTGTTTTAAACTTTGTAGCAAGTCACTTTATATCTATTTTAAATCTAGTTCTTTTCAGAATTAATAACTACAGAATCCTATTGTTACATTTTTATTATTTTGTTGTTTCTAATGATATTTGAACAAGCCAAACTTGCAAGTCATTGGGCGTTCGTGAATTAAGTCTGAAAGGTGCGCCTTTAGTTTGACAAAAAACCACCACAAGGGTGAAAGTACGTCTTAGCTCAGAACCGCATTGATAGAGGACAGTACCACTTATCCGTGAAACAACTTCCTCAATTTAGACTTAGATCTGAAGGGGAAAGAAATATTCTCGAGATCTTTATAATCATGGTACTGCTTAGCAATCACCACGTGATTTCAATTCCACAGATTTTACGAGCACTTACCTGTATAGCACATGTACTCGGTAGTCTTAGCTAATTTGAGGATAAAACTCCGGTTCCTTCGGACTGAAGCTCGATTCCACTGATCACTGGGCTACCACTGCTATTTATTATTCTTATAATGTATAGTTAGGCTGCAGATAGTAACTGCAAACTATAATTTTTTATTTTATTTCCAATGGCCAAGGTTACAAAAGACCACTCACCACAAAGGGAGAATAAACAACAGAATAAATAAACACAAACAAAAACAAACGTAGCAAGAAAAGTCTATGAACCCAATAAGTCTCTTGCGCGCCAGTAACGGTCACACAAAGAGATGTCCCTTAATGCCGGGCAAAGACAAAGGTGGTCTGCATCCATCTCCGCTTGAAGGTCGCAGAGCGAACAGAAAGGGGCTTGAGCAACATGAATTCGATGGAGATGTTTGAGGAGGCAGTCGTGTCCGGTAGTCAGTCGAAACTCAGCAACTGCCCTACGTCTTGGCCACATAGGAAGATCTTTGAGATTATTGCAAAAAAACGCAAACTATAAAATACGCAAACTATAAAGATCGCAAACTATAAAATAGTAACTTCTTTTAAATGAAAACCTATTAAAAACTACTCCTTCCCGTGAATTGAAATAAATGTTAAAATGAATATTGATTTATATTTAACAAGTAATTATTTAAAGTGTTATATTTTAGCTATGTATATTCAACATAAATAATTTTTAATTTTGAGGTATCCGGCAGGGTGCGACACATTTTCAAATAAAAGCCTTCATTTAAAGTTAAATTTTATTTTTGGTAAACAGAAAACTTAAAATTGCAAATCTAATGTAAACTTTAAAAATTTATTAAATATTTTTTTTCCAAATAAGGGCAAATTCGAGTACAAAATTTACAAGTTTCTTATGAAACGCTAACAGCTCTACAACCAATTGTAATGCATAAATATCAAAATTAACTTTTCTCTTTTAGTTTAATGATATGATTACCTGTGTTTTGAACTAAAATCTTCAAAGCATTTCAAATATACTATGAGAAAGAACTAAATATACTGTCTAATATTCCTTTTTCAAAGAAAAATTCTAAACATTTTTAATTAAAATACGATAAAAATAATAAATTAATTTTAGACCTTAGTTTTTAGTTAAAAAATATAGCTAACTTTATACGAAATCCATATACAAAGTTTCAAAGAATTATATAATTAATTTTTCTTTAAGCGCTCTAGCGTATAGAGAGTTTTCTCAAAATTAACGTTTTTTTCACATTTAAAGCATGTAATTGCGAATCTCTTTCGTTTGTCAGCATGCGAAGAAACAACTATAACTTCGATTCTAAAGATCGGGAATCAAACGTTTAGAGAAATATAGAAAGCTTATAAACAGAAAAATAAACAATAAAAATAAAATTCGAAATTTTCATCTAAATATCCGACTTTCCTCCAGTCTGATACAAAAAGATATTGCAATATTTAGTGATAAAAAGCATTATTTGGCAAACAAATTTGAAAATTGGGATTATAGGCTGTTGTAGCTTTGGCTATTCTTCATTAATAGTTTAACCAAGAACTTGATATCAAATAAGCGATAGCTTTGTTTTAATTTTTTTTTTCAAATGGTGTCACAAAGTTATTTAAATTTATGGTAAGGTTTGTTTTCATCGTATCTCTGTATACTGTAAAATATTTCGAAAAAAAATTACGGTAAAAAGTACGACACTCAGGATGGTGCTACTTTTTTTACCGTAAACTTCATTTTAACTGTAACATGATACTGAACAAAAAAATGTGGTAGACCGTAGTTTCTTCAGCAATAATTACCCTAAAATAACTAAATCACTCCAATTAAATAAATGTTACTCGAAAAATTACGTTATATTATTTTACGGTAAAAATGAAATTTATGGATGACGCGCCCAAATACCGGTATCGTAGTTTGAACCGGAATTTGTTACTGTGTACATTTATTTTTTACTTAAAACTGTCAGCGCAGTGCCTTTATTGCAATTTATAATCTTTATGAAATTTACTATACTAGAATAAAATTTAAACACTCCAACCAAAAACTTAATTATCAATTGAATAAAAAATACATAATTCTTCAGATACGTAAGTTCTCCTTTCAATATTTTTAGCCAAAGAATTATTCACAAACAAAACGCTACTTGTAAAATTAAAATCTCTATCAATACCTTTTAAACGTGCATGAAAATAAGAAGCGCATGAAATTTCTAAGCAGAGCCGTACTAGTGTAAGTCAAATTTTGAATTATGACTCTTTAATTGAACTGTTGAAATTTTTCGAGAACCACCGGTTGCCAGGGAAGGTGGTTCTATTCACTAAAATCGATTTGGCCTTTTCATGCAACACTTCCCATCTGTCACTTTCTCCAACAAAGATTAAAAAGGAAAAATTTATTACTCTGAGTCCCAATCTAAAATTGAGGATTTAAATAAATTGAAATTATGTTTGCATAAACGTTTGCTATATTTTAAGCGTCTGGGGAATTTAATTTTCTGTTACTGGAAAAAAATAACGACTTTTTTTTAGTTGGAGAAATAAATGGGAAATCATCATAATTGATATGTTAGTGAATTTTATAAAACTAGCTTTACAATTTATTTACTTTTCATTCTTTTAAATATTTGAACAGCATTTGGAATTAGTTGTTAAACAAATGTTTAAAAATTTGCTACAATTTATTCTCATTGTTTCTGTTACTTAAATTATACATTTAATGTATGTATATTTACGAACGTAGAAGAAAAAAAAAAGTTTAATGAATGTAACCAAAAGTATCTATTAAAGCCTCTGAAACCATTCAAAAAAGCCCTAAAAGAAATTTATCATTTCGTGAAATTATACCCAAAGGAGCATTATAAATGTAAAATTTAATTATGTAAAATTTAATTATTTTAACTATGTAAAATTTAATTATTTTAAAAATGACTATTTCATTTAACTATTTCACGTTCCATAATTATCGATTTTTATAACTATTTGCGAATTTCTGTACGACATTTTTTAAGAAAACGACAATTTTATTTTGTTCATATTATATATATATATATATATATATATATATATATATATATATATATATATATATATATACACACCAAAGAGTCACTACATTATGACCACCCTCCATCTATATTTCATGGGGCACATTAGGACCCATAATCCTCATAGAACAATCCCTGACGTCTGTGAGCTACTTGACCAGGTTCACCCATTCATGGCAACAGTTTTTCCTGCGGGGGATGGTGTTTACCAACAGGATAAGGCACCATGTCATAAGGATCGAATCGTCATGGATTGGTTCAAGGAACATTCCAGTGACTTTCAAGTCATGTCTTATCCCCCAAATTCACCTGACCTTAATCCAATAGACCATTTGTGGTCCTACTCGGAAAACCAAATTCATGCTGCCACTTTACCCCCTCGCAATGTCAGGGAATTGAAAGACCAGTTGGTGAGCGCTTGGTACCAGATACCTCAGACTACCTATCAGCATCCTGTGGTATCAATGCCACGGCGGGTGCTAGAAGTTTTGAGGGCTAAAGGTGGTCCTACATGTTATTAGCAGGGTGGTCAAAATGTAATGGCTCTTCGGCGTATATATATATATATATATATATATATATATATATATACTTCTGAACAATTGCTAAGGACGGACCCAAATGGCTGCATAGCGCATAAAAGATTAAGCGTGGTTAAAGGCCTAGTGAAATAAAACAATACCAGAATGTTTTGACATTAAAAAAGAAGATAATTTATTGTGATCTCAAAACTAATAAGGTTTGAAATTTGTTCAAGGAACAAAATAGTCGTGTTGTGCTGAAAAAGTAAAAATACAAATACCGAATGTAAGCATCACGGAAAAAGATCTCAATAGGGGGTATGATCACCACGCAAGTTTCCAAACGCCGTGGCTTGTTTTGCACTACAGTATTCAGCAGTTGTTGGGCAATTTGTCCAATTTCTCTGTCAGTGTATAGATAAGGGTGTTTTTGTTTGCTGCAGGGTGTTCTCGCAACACTCCTCCCCAAAGTTTCCCACAAATTTTGAATGGGCTTCAAATCTGGAGAACGTGCTGGCCATACGAGGCGTTTAATATCCTTACTCTGTATATACTCCAACTACGATGCAGCAGATACCATTGCAAACGGCCGCTTGAAAGGATTTCCAAAGTCTTGAAACAGCATTGTGGCTGACGTAGAACTGACGTTTAGCAACATCTATTATTTTCCAGCCTTCTTCAATCTTGTCAATAATACGGCTACCCGTAAAATCATCTAAATAATGTCGGGAAGACACATCGAAAATTGCAAGTTAATCAATGGATTTTTTTCTCATTAAACTTTGATTATGAACAACGACGATCAATATGCGTCAAATCGCTTATATCTCTTGTCAGCGCTGCCATGTGACAAACCAGTTCGACTTCCCAAAATTTGCATACGCAAAACACGCCGTAATGTATCTCGCACTTACTAATTTTCCTGCTTTCAATTTTGTGGTTGCAGTCGTTGTTATTATCATCCGTCCGTAGCAACTGTCCAGCAGCATGTATGTACGTGTATATAATCACTCGTGAGACTTATTTATAAGTTCGTTCTTGAGCTGATGTCAAAAGTAACAAAAAGAAAGAGACAGGTTTGATATTGCCAAATATTAATAGTATTTATATTGAAATGACAAAATATTATGGCGCAATACACAGAAAACCAAATATCATAGAGTTTTTACCCGTTGGCAAAATGGGTTTTATTTTGGGTTTTATGACGTTGCACTTTATTTGGACGTCATCACTCTTTACTACTGTGTTCAAGAGTAATAGTAAACAGTGCGTCGTCATTGCATGCGATGCTATGGTGACCGCTGCTGTTTCATATTTTTTTAGAATTCTTTTTTTTTTTCTTTTCATTTTCACCAGCAGTCATTATTAATGTATTTACATAATAATTTAAAGTATTTTTATATTCTTCTTATTAACTTATAATTACTGTCTTGACGATGATTTTAATGTAAATATGAATACTGAAGAAGGAAAAGTATTTTGTGACGTCTTGAAACACGTATATAGCCAGGATTTGAAAACCAATCCGACGACAAGCATCATTTTTGGCAGTTTTTGCGACCCATGATTTGGAATGTTGTGGCGTTTATCGAAGTTAAATTAGAAAAAATAAAGCATTTGACCGATGGATAACCAGTGATCGTATTTAAACGATCACAATTTGTTTTAATTTTTTTTATTTTATGAAAATGCCAATATCCTAACCATTCCTAATCGTTTCCATGGCCAATATCCGTTTTTTTTTTTTCATTTTTCTTTTACAAAAAATGATCTTCAATTTTTTTTTTTAACAAAAAATGAAAATTTTGTACATTATTAAACTGCTTCAAAATTTTCAAGTACACGCAATTTTAAAAATGAAAGATATAACTGCTATTAAGTTTCGATAAAATCATACCAAAATAAATAGTTTTTTGGTTGTTATGTAAATAATTTCCTTGAATTTTCATACGTTGTAATTCTGTAAAAATATTTATTAATAATTAAATTAACAAAAACACCTGTTTGCCACAACTCTCATATTTATGCTGAAATGCGTTTTAAAATTACATTTTTTAACATATAACCTGATTCGTTTACCAATTTATTTGCAACATTGTACATTTTTCATTCGTTATTCTACGGATAGAAATTTCCATCATCAAAATAGGGATAATGAATTTTTTAAAAACAAATTCTCATGATTAAGAGCAGAGAAAAAACAGTCTAGACAATGTTTCGATTTTTAGTTTTTTTTTTCATTTAATATAGTGTAGGTGATGTTAAAGATAAAAAGTTTGCTTAATAACGACTGACTTTGATTTGAAAAAGGAACAGAATATAACTTGACATTCTTTTGATGAATATATTCTTTTAGAAAGTTACACAATTGCACCTTTTAAAGAAAAATATAAATGTAAAATAAAAATTTAAGTGTATAAAAAACGAGAATATGTTACATTTTGACAATTTTACAATTGTGACAACTCTTACGATTCACAGATTTAGCTTTTCTTTAAAAGATAAACTCCTTTTGCTCTGCCGAAGGCAGGAAAAAATTCATTTTTAATCTTTAGACCTTTAAAAAAAATAAAAAATAATAAAGATTATGCATTTGTATTCTTGATTTAATGCAAATATGAAAACTTTTTCTGAAATAGTTTTTTTTCCACTTCATAATTTTAGACAATATGTACAGTATTAAACGGTATTTTTTATATAAGGTAAATTCCCTGATTGTTGAATTAGAATGAACTTTAATACTCTTTGATTTAAAATGAATTTTTTGTTTAAAAATAATCTTTAGTTTACTATGAATAAAAATTCTATAAAGATTGAATGGTGCTCGAAATTATGACCAACACAAACAGAAAAAACAAATAAGAAGGGCACTAAAAAAGAAACATTTATGTGAAATGATTTCCCTGATTGTGATGAGAGCTTAATCAGGATGAATTATTATACATTTTTATAAAAATAAATCTTTATATTTTAATATCTACTTTAACTCACTAAGTATAAAATAAGTAATGATGGTCCAATGTTACTCAAAAACTATGCCAAAAGCAAAAAAGAAAAGAAATAGGAAGGGCACTAACATAATATATTTACCAAATAATTTCCTTTGTTGTGAGGATGAAGATTGTGAGAATATAAAATAAATCTTTTTTTTTAAATATCTACATGAGTTTACTATGTATACAATGGTTAATGATAGTCAAAAGGTGTTTTAAACTATGGTAAAGGGAAAAAAATATAAGGAGGACAATAATGAAGTTTGAATTTATTCATATGAAATAATTGAAAAAATTACAGATGCTTCAGCTCTGTTCCCACATTATATGATAAATACCGCCAATTCAACTATGTGTTTATTTGCGCATTTGAGTTTTCGATTTTAATTAAAATTTCGCATTTAAGAAACATGCATTAAAAAAATAACTTAGCTATCCTTTCTCACAGTAAACTCAAATTTAATTTAATTTATAGTAGAGTTATTTGTTCAATCTAATGAAAGGAATTAAGCCCCTTCATATCTAATGAAAAGAATTAAGATCCTTCATATACATTATAAATGTATTTTAAATATTTCAGATAAAATTTTACTCTTTTATTTTTTTTTTATCCTTGAAAGTTCAAAAGACAGAAGACTTTTAAAATACTTCAAATGATTTTTTTTAAACTAAATTTAGACATTGTAAATTCTTTGTGTAAGCTTTTTCCTTTATCGAAGTAGAGATTAAACTACATTAAATTAAGTTTGTGTGTGTGTGTGAAAGTTTAATTCTTTACAACATTTAATTGTAAGAGTTTTTTTTAACACCCAATACGTATAAGTGTTACACTATACGAATTTTAGCGTGGGCACAAAATTAGCTAAAAATTAGTTTTGAAGCTACTAATTATGTTAATATACATTTAATGATTATTTTACCATCTGCGATTGCATTTTTAATTTTACTGTTAATTCGCTAACTGAAATTTTAATTATAAATTCATGTATCTCAACAAAAATATAATACTAAAAATATTTATTTGGAACTGTTTTTTCCCGTAAAAGCTTTTTTCCATTAATTTGTGAATTGATGAATTAGATTGAAATGCTAACAATGATACGAAATATAACAACAATTACAGCAAATAGTGGATATTACAAAACCTTCAACACAGCGAAAGATAAAAGCTAAATTTGTTTTCTTAAAAGATGAAAAAGATCTCGGATGATAGGTTTTCTAAAAACTACGGTGCCAGTGGTGTATTTGCTTTAGATTTTTTCCTTCCCTCGAATGAAAATGCGAAAGAAAGAGAGGAAGAGTGTCGCTCGAGGCTGTTTCTTTTGTTCAAACAATCATTGTGAACCTGGACCAATGTCCAGTGCCAATATCTGGCTCGATCATCCAATCTATTCATTGATCTGTTATGTCCTGGGGGATCACTTCATTTTTCTATATTCCAAGATGCCAAATTCCATGATCTCTGGCCTTCAACAATTTATGTCAAAGTGACATAACACCATTTGACGATGCATATTTTTCAAGATATTTATTTTACATACAAATGCTCTTACTTAATGCTACCCTCTCAGGTACTCTATATTATTATGTATCACCTTTAACATTTTGTATCAAAATGTCTCGATTTGTTGATGTATTGCATATTTTTAAAATGCATTGTATATTTATTTTGCATGCAATGCTCTTACATTGTAAAAACTGTGATGTAATATTCTTCCACGTTTTATGTTAAACAACCTTAAGACGTGAGTGGGGGAACACTTTTTTCAATTTAACACTAAATCGAGCTTTTATATGCATTTTAAAGGGAGAGAAAAATATTATTAATACCGGAAAGTGGTAACATTTACCATGCTTCTAGCTCTAATGGAACACCGAAAAGCACAGCAATTTATACCGAAGTGATTTGATAAAAATTTTGATAAAATTAACAACAAAATATGGTTTTATAATATGGGATGAAATTTGATAAATGTGGTAAAATTTCGTAACAATAGTATATCTTAAAGCATGGCTTGAAAATCCACTTATTAGGCTAAATTTACTTTTAAGTTTCTTAATTTTAACTAAATGAGTGGTGATAAGAGCTTTAATTATAAAAACCAGATTTTTCGGTTAGCCGTTATCATATGAACTGAAAAGTTACCAAAGGAATGGTTTAAATACTGTATATTTTGGTTTTATTAACCAGAAAAATGGATACCAAAAATTTCATTACTATATAGTACGGCAATTTTACCAGAATATTTTAAAGAAAGCTCTAAATACCGAAAATGCAAAAATGTTGCATTAAGATTATTAGCCTTTACATCACACTTTAAATATTTTTGCTTCTAAAAATTCCAATGTTGGAGCGTTTTAATTTCATCTGTAATAGTTTAAAATCTATAAAGAGTTTGCACGTATTGTTGACATCTTCAATGTTGCTTTTCATTTGTCTGTCTGTCTCTCTTTTATAACTCAAAAACCATTGGTTCTAGCATCCTAAAATTTGGACATCGACTGCAATGGGCAAATTTAACCCCCAATAATAAATTCGTTCGAAATTTTCCAGTAGCTCATTCAGTAGAACCGCATGAAATATAAATTTTTTCGCTGGATCAGAACTCGCCCTCTATAAAAATGAAATTGCAGACGAATTTCTTTCATTCAAATATTATAAAGATTACATCAGTTACTTTTGTTAACATATAGCTCTCATTAAAAAAAGTTTTTTGCACTTTCTTTAATAATTAATTATTTTTAATTCGTTATGTCAGATAAACTCAATGAACCTGATAGCAGTTGAGAACAATGTCACCTAATTAATATTTCTGAATTTATTTGAAGCTACGTGTTTATTTTATTTACAGTTATACTTTTAAAATGTGATTCTATCAAACTAAATCATTCAAAGTAAACAGTAATTGAAATAAGAAATAATAATTTGTGTTTTGGATAGTAAAATTAATCAGTTTGGCGTAGTGAAACATCACTTTGGTGTAAAATATTTGTCACGATTTATGGTGTTCAGATACACGAAAAAATATTAAAGTTACTAATGCTACCTCCTTCTATTTATATATTATTATGCATAGCCTTTGAAATAATAACTTCTCTATTTAGGGCTCCTACTTATTATATCACAACTATAATATTTCTAATGGTACCATTTTTAGAAACTTAAACTATAAAACTAAAAAGTGCGCATCGTTTTGTTGCATTTCTATTGATGTACCATAATTATAATTTTCTATTTCTAATAATTTACAAATAAAAAAAAATCTAAGCAATATCCACCTTCTTATTAGGAACTTTAAATGTAATATCATAACCATTAGTTACAAAATAGTGTCATTTTTACAAGCTCAATACATAAATCTAACCAATGCTGATTTCTTTATTTTGCATTGCTACTGTCTTACCATAACTAAAATTACATTTTTCTTTAATTTTTTAAGTAGAAAAACCAAACTATATTTTTTTCTAATTTATTTCATCACTCTTCTACTTTCTTTGCTACCTAAAGGGTAAATATTAAATCGTTGATTTTGAAACTCTATTGTCTCAAATTAACTGCAACTTTTTTCTGCACAAAACTGACACATTTTTTTTACTTTTACTGCAACATTATAACTACAACAGTGAAAAGAAAAAAATATGACTCAGACACAAAACCAAAATTGGAAAAAAAAACATAAAAACTATTGCTACCTAAAGGGTAAAATGACGATCTTTAACCATATTACTTTTTTTCTAATTTTCTTCACCACTCTTCCACTGTGATATCAAAACTATAACTTCTTGTTTTAGCTATTTTTACACACTCAAAACAAAAAAAATACTTAATACTAAATTGTTGATTTCAAATCTCTTCTGTCTCAAATCAACTACAAATTTTATCTGCCATTTTTGCTCGCAAAACTAACACATTTTTTCTACTCTCATTATAACGTTATAACTACAACAGTGAAAAGAAAAAAATATGACTCAGACACAAACCATAATTGGAAACAAAACATAAAAACTATTTTACTACCTAAAGGGTAAAATGACGATCTTTAACCTTATTACTTATACAAGAAATAAGAAAAAAAAAAGGAATTCCTTTTCAGACATGCGAATCCCTTCTTGTCTAATGAAATTCAATGAGGCATTTTCTCTCTTTGATGTGTGCACCTGCGATCTTTCTCAAGGGGACTTCTGATCTTGAATGATCCCTATGTATGCACCAAATTAGATGCTTCACTACGTCTTGACCTCTCCATCCTCCTCTTTCATCACCTTATTTTCTTTTCTCTTAGTATGATTGAAAGAAAGACAATTATTGCATACATAACTTTGTTTATACCAGCAAATAAAATATAATATAATTGAGCTATTACGTTTCAGTCTAAGTCAACTGAGAATAAATTTCAGTGCCGTCTGTTGTGTTTATTTACCACTTAAAAAAGGGTAATGGAAATATATGTATCAATGGAAATATGTGACCATGATTTAAATTGGTGGTAATTAAGGATTTTTGAAATGTTTCTAAGTTAAATATAATTAAAGGATTCCATTGGAAAATTATTTTGTTTATTTAGCTAAAAAATTGATTTTTTTTTAATTAAAAAAAAGTACGTAAAAATATAAAAATTCTGTCTGGCGTTTATTTACCAAATAGACTTTTCACTTTTTGAAGCTGAATTTTTAACAGACCTATTTTCATGCCTTTTTTTAAATTATTTAATATAAATTTAGTGAAGAATATTTTAGCATATTAATAATTTATGATTAGGAAATAAAAAATAAAACAACGATGTTATTTTAGCGTTAAAAGTAAAATCTTCCACTGTTGAATGTTTCCCTGCCAGACAATATTTTTTCCAATTTGCAATTATTTGCAGTTGTTTAGATCTACGAGACAATTATTCATCATTCAAATTTTTTTAATTCATAAAATCAATTATTGATATATTTTTGAACATTTTTTTAATGGCGGGCACTTGTCCATTGGCCAAAGAAAGTGCCAGAACTGCTAACTCTCTTTCCGTTACCCAGTGGGCACCTGTGGCGGAGCCACGGCGGTGGAGCAGCGTCGCCCACGTCACACTACCACAACCCGTTTATAGGGCGGGTCACATTCACACACAAAGGAGAAAGGACATAGAACACACAGAGAGAGAGAGAGAAAGAAACATCCATGCCTTGACCGGGATTCGATCCCAGAACCTTTCTAATGCAAGGACAGTTCCCTGCTCCCTATATAGGCCGGTCGGCTTATTTTTAAATATAAATAAGAAAAAAATTTCAAATCATTCATCATTCAAAATCAAAATCATTCTTTTTGTTTACCTAAACTCACTTTTTTCTGTACTTCAAATCTCGGAGAGACATAATTTTCCATGAAAGATTTTATCAACGACAGCTTCTAGAAAATGGAATAGCATTTTCATTTTACCCTATAAAAGCTTGTTTTAGAAAGTGAATTTAATGTTCATGTAAAAAAAAAACATATAGGGTGACTCTAAAATGCTACGGCTGACTTACAGGAAAGGTAAGGCACTTTTTTAAGATTACGAAATTGCTCAGAAAATAAATTAATTATAACACTGACTATCATTTTCCAATAAAGGTTTCCTGAGGCCAGGATAGCCAGGTTGGTAGGGCACTGGTCCCATGTCCTACAGTTCGTGGGATCGATCCCCACCGGCCGAAGACTCCCCGTGTAGTAAATGGTAACTGATGCACGTTAAATCTGTCAAGTCGCAAAGTCCTCCATGGTCCCATAACAAATCAACAAGTCCGGGGGTACTGATTCAGGAGTTTTCTTGTCTTCTGAATCGGTTCAACATTACAAGGCCACGGAGTAGAACATTAGTAGTCGTAAACCCAAAAATTGGGTCAGCTGTTCAACGACGGATATAAAATAAAATAAGATATGAAATAAAGGTCTTTTTTGCTTCTGCGTGTGAAAAGTGGAACTGAACTTTCCTTCTTTAATTAAAAAAAAACCGTTTTAATAAGAAAGTTTATCGTTTGCGTTAAAAACAAATACACACACACACACACACACACACACACACACATATATATATATATATATATATATATATATATATATATATATATGGTGTCTCAAAAATGGTTGGCGTACAGGAAAGGTAGAATACTTCTTTATGTACTATGTAGCAGCACTGATTAGTTGCTGCTAAATTAGGAGACTTCTCGAGAAAGCTCTCATGGTGCGTTTGCGTCTGCGTGTGTAACAATTATAATATTGCCGTGCTTTTAATACCGGATTCCACATCCGGCATGCACCGACCACAGCGCTGACATGAAGTATCCTCAGTGGTAGACGGATCATGGGTTGGAGTCCCTTTGCAGTCAAGCTAACCGTGGGAGGTTTTCGTGGTCTTCCTCTCCATGTAACGGAAATGTGGGTTAGCTCCATCAAAAAATCCTCCACGAAGGCAAATTTCCCTCAAAACTCGATTCAGGAGTTCCCTTGTCTTCTGGATTGGGTTCAAAATTACAAGGCTTAACATTAGCATTCGTAAACCCAAAAAATTGGGTCTGCTGTTGAACGACGGTTATAAAATTAAAAAAATGCCGAAATGACAGTCTATATTTTTTATTAGTGCCTTATGAATAGTTTTCTAACTTATTATTTTTAAACAATTGCATTATAAATAAACTTTTACTGGTGATATTTTTTTGTATTTCATTACCCTTGTTGAAGAGCCGATCCATTTTTAAGTTTACGATCAACTTCATAGCCTCGTTCCACTTCATAACCTTGCAATTTGAATCTAACCCACAAGACAAAGGTACTCCTGGATCAAACATAGGGAGAAAGTAGCCTACGCTTAGGATTTTTTGGAGGAACTAACTCGCATTTGCATTATATGGAGAGGAAATCCTCGAAAACCTTCAATAGTTAGCTCGGAAACAGTGGGATTCCAATCCATAATGCATCTACAACTGAGATTTTTTTTTTTTTGCGTCAATGCTATGATTGTTGCGAGCGAGCCGTGTGTAGAATTCCTTACTACCAGCCATCGCTGGGATTCGAACCTGTTCACATCACTGAGGACCGAGTCCTCTATACCAGTGGCAGGGGATTTTAATTTATTCTTAACTTACAAAATTCTTACCATTTTCATTACGATTTAGCAGAAATAATATATTCCAACGCCATTGTGCACAAAATATAGCATTCATTTTATCAAAGTTTCTAAAAATAAATAGCACTGGAATAAACATTTTTAATCATTGTGCCCACCAGTAAAAAAAAGTTAAAAATATATATTATGATAAATATTTGCTGAATCTCCGAGATGTGTTAATTAAAATTCACAGTAGACTGTAACGAGAAGCGCAAAGATCAACAGAGTGCATCTATAAATTTAGAAACGCCATCTCTACGGAGCCTAAAGTGATCTAGGGATAAATCAGCAGAAAATTATTCAAATTAATTTCCTGTTACCTATTCCTAGAGAATGAGCCTTGGGGGTATCCAAAATTGCAAACCTGTTCGACCGAGGAACTATAAACGATGGAGCGGGAAAATAAATTAACAAATTCCCCCCCCCCCTTAACTATCCACTCAATGCTACTTGAAAAATATCGATTATAACATTGCCTATAAATAACACCAAAGCAAAATAGAAAAAATTCAAAAAAAATATTTTTGCGCATCGAATTTCTCTTGAAAGTTAAAAAATTCGTATTCGAAGGATAAATTTTTCAATCACCTACACGTCGAAAAACCCCTTGGGTGTCTTGTTCGACCAGTAATTGAACGACATTACAGTTCTGCAGATGTAATTAAGCATAGCCTTTCTGGTGCTTGTAGTTTCTGCCGTGGGCCATCCCTTAAATCTCATAGAAGCTGTCAGTAATAGCGAACTTGATATTATCAGGCGTAGCACCGTCTTTTGCAGGCAGCTCAATCTAGCTTGTAATTCAATCGAAAAGCCCTTGATTAATTGATTTCTTTTCATTAATTTTATGTACTTAATATATTTCAAAACCAGACACTACTTAAAGCTTTTTAAAAAAAAGTTTTAGGAGGTTTTTGTGGTTATTTTATTGTTTTCGAAGGACATTTTGCATTAGTTTGTCGAACAAAGAAAAATTATTCTTGGAAACGTGGCTTTAAAAATTATTTTTTACAAAAAGTTTGAGAAGTTTTCTTAAAACTGTTTGCTGAAGCTTGATAAGATTTTTAAATTATCGTTTTCTTGTTTATTAGAGACTAGCAAAGTACAGCGATTTAATTACTAAACTTGCCCTTTGCTTGTAAAGATTAAGGACACACTAGAACTTTCAAAAAATTTATTTTATAGGTTCTTTTAAATAACTTCTTTCATTAGGGTCTAGAGAATAAGGTAAAAAAAAGATATTGCAGATCAAATATCTTGTATTTTAAATTTAAATTAGTTTTTTTTTCTAAACTGCGCATTTATATGCGGACAATATAGCATCCATAGATTGCACCTTATAATCATTTTCTATTTCTTTTTATTTTTACTTTTTTCGCTTTTTTTTTAATTGAAATTAATAAAACAAAGAGAAAATGTCGCGAAGATGGAATCGTTCAAATATATATTTTCGTTTTGTATTTACAATTGATATAGATAAAACTGGGCAAAAATGTACCTTCTTTGAAAATCATTAAATGGTCTTTATAGATCTGGTTTTTTAAATATCAGAATAGATAAGACTAAGTAAAGTGTAGTGTACATGTTAGCACGTGTTTTGCCTTTTTCGTTCTTTTTTTTATTATTAAAATATGCAAAACTAAGCAAAATAGTTTCTCAGAAGAATTAAATGGTAAAATGAACTGTAAAAAACATAGAAATAATAAAATGAGAATTTTCGTTTTGCTTTTTCTAATAAATTAAATAATGTTCGGCCAAATCTCTATGTACTTTAAAATACTTAAATAATTTTTTTCTCTGTTGAGTTAAAAGAAACTGAATAAAAGGGACCAATAGTGTCATAATAAATAATTCTGGATACGTCATCATTTTCAAGGAAATAATATATTAATCATTTTCGATTGGATATTTTTATTGATAAAGGTGATACAGCAAAAGAATATGATGAAACAACTGAAACAGTCAAATTATTTCTCAACTCAAAATATATGAGATTCAAATAAATGAACAGTTTGATGGTAGAAAGGCCGGGTATGGCTGTACAACGTCAAGCTAAAGAAAAATTTGACTATAATTGAATTGAAAGTAACAAAATCAAATGGTGCTTTAACATTTGCTTGAAGTAAAATCATTAGAAAATAATAGAAATTATGAAACGTACAAAACACAAAAAGGTGGAAAAATCACTAGGATCATTTGTTACAAATTTTCTGCCGGACCAGAAGAGGGCGTTGTAATTACTCAAAATATATCTGTAATCATTTATTTATGTGGCAGGCAATGGATTGAATTGGATGGTTCATTGGAGAGCCCCATTTCGTATCATATATTTTATTGTTTTTATTATTAAATTTGTTTGTTATTAAATATGGTTTCTTTATTAATGCACCCATTCACCACTGAATCATTTTGCAACATCATTGAACTCCAAAGAACCAAACGGAACCAAAGATCACCCCAAAGTCATGGAAATTATGTTTATGCAAAAAATTTAATGTCCCGGATCTTGAACTTAGATCCATGAAAATAATAAATTTAATTTTTTTCCTCTAAATACAAACTACTAGAGAATTGTTAAAAATTTTTTTATTAATTTTTTAAGTAAATAGTTGCCAGATCTGCTAGAACATAATAAAATTTACCGTGTATCTGGCTCGGTAAGAATTCAGTCTCAACAAATAAATCTCAGTAGTTTTTACCGAAAAGCTTTAATGATTTTGATAAAATTAACGAAATGATTTTGATAAAATTAACGTAATGATTTTGATAAAATTAACGTAATGAGTTTCATAAAATTAACGTAATGATTTTGATAAAATTAACGTAATGGTTTTGATAAAATTAACGTAATGAGTTTCATAAAATTAACGTAATGATTTTGATAAAATTAACGTAATGGTTTTGATAAAATTGACGTAATGAGTTTCATAAAATTAACGTAATGATTTTGATAAAATTAACGTAATGGTTTTGATAAAATTAACGTAATGATTTTGATAAAATTAACAAACTATGGTTTTATAATATGTGATAAAATTTGGTAAATGCTGTAGAATTTGCTAATTTTACTACGATAACTTAAAGCATCGCATAAAAACTATTTATTTGGTTAAATTTACTTTTCAGTTTTGTATTTTTTATAAATGTGTAGTAATAAAAATTATAGTTTTGAAAACCAGAATTTCCGGTAAACCGTTACCATATGAATGGAAAAACTACAACTTGAAATCTTCAAATAGCGTATAATTGCGTTTCTTTTAACTAGAAATGAATATAATGCGGTAAATTTACCGGACGTTTTTACCACAGTCATATATTCAAATTGATCAACAGGATGTTTACAATGAAAAATATCATGGTTTTAGTGAAGATGAATGAAAAAATTATAAGACATTTCTATTTATGGCTATGATCTAGAAGAGACCCTAATAACTTGTAAGCACCTATCTGGAGACGATATTAAGGTACAATTTCAGGTAAAATGTTGTTTCTAAAAAAGTATGATTATCACTACTTTGTTCGAAACTGTTTATGTAAAATAATCCATTTCTTAATGCTTTAAAGTGTTATTGTCGCTTTCAATAAGCGCAATTTATGTGACACATTCTTTAACATTTGTCTCAATATGAACTCAACTGAATAATGTCTTAATATGAACCAAAATCTCTCAATATGAACCCAATTTAGACGATTTTATTTAGCTTTAAACAAATCTAATTAAGAATGAATTAAAATACATCATTAATACACAGATAAATGAATAAATATAATTTTTAATTAAAAATATTATGTTAAACCGTCAAAATTGCGAAATCATAAAAGAGACATCAAAGATCCACCGCTATTTATTTAATTAAAAGTTAATACTCTAATTAAAATGAGTGTTTCAATTTTCAATTTTTGAAAGGTGGTCACTTATTTTAGAAACTGGCAATTGTTAAAAATGCTACAAGTGGCCACTGAACAGTAACAAAATTTGCTAATTTTGCAAAATAAGATTATAATATATTTCTCTAAAAACTTTTTTTTTAAAAAAAACATACATTATTTTCGATTAAAACATACAAGCACTAAACTCTTTCATTTACTCAGTTGTATATAATTCTGAATTTAGCTACGACTACCTTGAATATTTATCTTAGATAAGTTTAATTATATTAATCCCAAAATAAGCGTATTTTATTTCTTCGATATTTTAAATAATTAAAAAAACACGCCTTCTTCGGAACGTAAAATGTCTCTATGAATATTTCATGAATGAGAAAAATTTCATGAAATGATTGAAAAAAACTTTTAATACAAAAGGAAAAAGTAGTCGTCTGACAATGTAAAAACACTTTTCTTGAATAATTATATTAATTTTCTGCCTCTGAAGCCCATTTTTTTCTTATTTGTTTAAGTCAGTCCTTCATCTTTTTATGTAGTTTCCGGACGAAGAAAAATTTATCTTCAAGGCACTTAGTTTTTAATTACTTTGAAATATTTAGTCTTCTTTAAGTCCGACTCACACTTCTCTAATTGCTAAGGGATATTAATGGGAATTTTTCCCTTTTTATTCCTTATTTCCCCCATGCAGAAAAAATCTTTTTTTTTTAAATATCAAAGTTTTTTTCTAGTATAATTATTAAAGATTTATGATACTGAATATTTATTATAAATTCATAATAGTTATTCATTGAAACTTCTCTATGCGATAAAGAAATTAAAATGTTTGTTTTAAAATGCATGATTCTTTTTTAATGATGTTTAGAGATTAATTATTTTTTTATTTCTGTGCTATAAATAAAAATGCTAAATCTTTAGAATGTAAGGAAAATTAAACAAACAAACCTATGCTAAAGTGTTCTTTTTGAAACCTTAAGTTCTCCAATCATTATTAATTTTTAAAAAATGTTATTCCTTAAACTTATAAAATGATGAAATAGTACATCTGCAAACGTAATTTTTTAATATTTGATATTTATTTGAAATATTGTATATTGAATAAAAAAAATATTATTTTTAATATCAATGAAATACAATTATTATAACCATTTGTTTTTATTAAAATCTCATTAGTTTTTTCTAAGCATTTATTTTTCCTTTTTAATCAAACCATAAGAAAAAGAGATGTATATATTGCAATAATAATTTATATTAATGACTTTATGTAACTCAATGATATACACCGAAGAGCCATTACATTATGACCACCCTCCATGTATAACAATGGGCTCGCCCAGGTTTTCATGGTTTCTCGCCCAGGAACAATGTTTTCATGGGGCACATTAGGACCCATAATCCTCATAGAACAATCCCTGACGTCTGTAAGCTACTTTATCAGGTTCACCCATTCATGGCAACAGTTTTTCCTGCGGGGGATTGAGTTCACCAACAGGATAATGCACCATATCATAAGGGTCGAATCGTCATGGATTGGTTTGAGGAACATTCCAGTGACTTTCAAGTCGTGTCTTGGTCCCCAAATTCACCTGACCTTAATCCAATATAGCATTTGTGGTCCTACTTGGAAAACCAAATTCGTGCTGCCACGCTACCCCCTCGCAATGTGAGGGAATTGCAGGACCAGTTGGTGAGCGCTTGGTACCAGATACCTCAGACTACCTATCAGCACCTTGTGGAATCAGTGCCACGGAGGGTGCTAGCAGTTTTGAGGGCTAAAGGTGGTCCTACATGTTATTAGCAGGGTGGTCGTAATGTAATGACTCTTCGGTGTAAATTACAATGCATAAAATAATAACAAGTCATTTTTTAGCTCCTTCTTAACTATGTGACCGTGGAAAAGAACTATATATTCGTGGAGAATAAATCACAGAATAATATTAAACAATCATTTTTTTGCCCCTCTCTTACAGTAAAATTCACGAAATGACACAAAGTATTCATTTATTTTAGCTCTCTTAACTCGAGAAGCATTGGAAATAAATCACAAACTAATATTAAGGAGTAGTTTCTTTCTCTTCTTTCCTGACTATATATTAATTGAAAATAAATCACAGACTAAGAAGTCATTTTTAGCTCCTTCTTAACTATATAACCATAGAAAATAAATTATAAGCAAATATTAAGAAGTCGTTTATTTTGGTTTCCTAATTATATAACCATGGAAAATAAATTACGAAATTAAATAAAGAAGTCATTTATTTTCGCTCTCTCTTAACTATATGAGAGTTGAAAATAAATCACAGACTAATATTAAGAAGTTTTCACCTAACTATATAAGCCTGTAAAATAAATTACATCCAAATATTAAGATGTCATTTGTCTGAGCTCTCTCCTAATTATATAATTGCTGAAAATAAATTAAGTTATGATAGAGAAGTTATTTGCTTAAACTCTCTCTTAAATATATATAGTCGTTTGAAATAAATTACAAATTAATGTAAACAATATGTGGAAATAGGTTTTTTACGGTCCATCGAAAGAGATAATTATCACAGAAAATAGTCGATTATGGTAAATTTTAGTCTCAAGATTTGAAATCGAGTCGTAAATTTTTACCAAATGGCACTAAATATAATTAATCTTTATTTTGATTGAATGGTAACGAATTTGATAGCTTAAAGCCATCGGGAAAAGATAAATATTAATATTAAGAATAGAATTGTTTTAGATTAAACAAATGTGTCGGTATAGGCTTTTCACTTTTGTGCGTGATATCGTAGTATTGATACTTACCAATTTATTGATTTTTGTTTTCACAACTTACAAAGAATGGACATTCTGCTAGTAAATAATAAATATATCTATGTCTTGTTTTCCTTTTGTAAATTTCTACCGAACATTTATATTTAATTTTTCGATTTTTTTTTATTATTTAAGAGTATTATTTGTGGAGGGTGTTTTATGAAAGAAATGTTTTAAGTGTTGTACAAAGATAAAATGGTTTAGTCCTTGTAATACGGTTGCAAAGGAAGACCACTTAATTTTTTTTTTCAGTTGAAAATTTTAGATCAGTGGACAAATAATCTGTCTTCCTATTCAAATACTAGATGTAATGTACACACTCATCTACTTACATGTAAAAGCATTTAGACTAGATGTTATATAAACCCTCATCTAGTTACATGTAAAAGCATTTAGACTAGATGTTATATACACCCTCATCTACTTACAAGTAAAAGCATTTAGACTAGATGTTATATAAACCCTCATCTACTTACATGTAAAAGCATTTAGACTAGATGTTATATAAACCCTCATCTACTTACATGTAAAAGCATTTAGACTAGACGTTATATAAACCCTCATCTAGTTACATGTAAAAGCATTAAGACTAGATGTTATATAAACCCTCATTTAGTTACATGTAAAAGCATTTAGACTAGATGTTATATACACCCTCATCTACTTACATGTAAAAGCATTTAGACTAGATGTTATATAAACCCTCATTTAGTTACATGTAAAAGCATTTAGACTAGATGTTATATACACCCTCATCTACTTACATGTAGAAGCATTTAGACTAGATGTTATATAAACCCTCATTTAGTTACATGTAAAAGCATTTAGACTAGATGTTATATACACCCTCATTTAGTTACATGTAAAAGCATTTAGACTAGATGTTATATACACCCTCATCTACTTACATGTAGAAGCATTTAGACTAGATGTTATATAAACCCTCATTTAGTTACATGTAAAAGCATTTAGACTAGATGTTATATAAACCCTCATCTACTTACATGTAAAAGCATTTAGACTAGACGTTATATAAACCCTCATCTAGTTACATGTAAAAGCATTAAGACTAGATGTTATATAAACCCTCATTTAGTTACATGTAAAAGCATTTAGACTAGATGTTATATACACCCTCATCTACTTACATGTAAAAGCATTTAGACTAGATGTTATATAAACCCTCATTTAGTTACATGTAAAAGCATTTAGACTAGATGTTATATACACCCTCATCTACTTACATGTAGAAGCATTTAGACTAGATGTTATATAAACCCTCATTTAGTTACATGTAAAAGCATTTAGACTAGATGTTATATACACCCTCATCTACTTACATGTAAAAGCATTTAGACTAGATGTTATATACACCCTCATCTACTTACATGTAGAAGCATTCAGACTAGATGTTATATAAACCCTCATTTAGTTACATGTAAAAGCATTTAGACTAGATGTTATATACACCCTCATCTACTTACATGTAGAAGCATTTAGACTAGATGTTATATACACCCTCATCTACTTACATGTAAAAGCATTTAGACTAGATGTTATATACACCCTCATCTACTTACATGTAAAAGCATTTAGACTAGATGTTATATACACCCTCATCTACTTACATGTAAAAGCATTTAGACTAGATCTTATATAAACCCTCATCTACTTACATGTAAAAGCATTTAGACTAGATCTTATATAAACCCTCATCTACTTACATGTAGAAGCATTTAGAATAGATGTTATATACACCCTCATCTACTTACATGTAGAAGCATTTAGACTAGATGTTATATACACCCTCATCTACTTACATGTAAAAGCATTTAGACTAGATGTTATATAAACCCTCATCTAGTTATATGTAAAAGCATTTAGACTAGATGTTATATAAACCCTCATTTAGTTACATGTAAAAGCATTTAGACTAGATGTTATATACACCCTCATCTAGTTACATGTAGAAGCATTTAGACTAGATGTTATATACACCCTCATTTAGTTACATGTAAAAGCATTTAGACTAGATGTTCTATACACACTCATCTAATTACATGCAAAATACTATTAGACTAGATGTTGTGTGCAGTGCGCCAAAAAAAATTATAATCCTGAAGAATCGAATCTTAAATATTCATCTTCTATAAAATTCTATTTCTCAGGAACTGTCCAACTGATTTCGTCCAAATTTTTTATTTTACTATTTTAACTTACATTCTTCGCAACAGTACAAAAAATTATATACCTTGCAATTCAAACTTTTTTTGATAATTATTTAATAAAATAATATAAAATAATAAATATTGACCGAAATTTATTTTTTCTCCATGAAATTATCTATAGAAAGATGAATTTTATAATTGTGTGTAAAAAAAAAATTTCAATTCGCTAAAAATGTTCCCGAGATACGGTGAAATACGCAGAAAGTAAAATTTACTATTAAGGGGTCCAAACTTTGGATCGCTCTTTTGATGTGAACCATATTTCCCGGAGTGCAGCTACCCCCCCCCCCTCCATATCTTAGAGGTAAAATCCATTGAAAAAAAGATATGTAGGCATTCAGAGAAAAGAACATTTTTGTGCCTGATTTCGTAACTTAAAATATCGTCTGCACTATTTAATTAACATATTCGAGGGCACTCCCTCGAACCATTAAGTTTGAGTTCTTGAGCATGAAGATCAGATCATTAGATCAAAAGCTATTCTGGGTGGTCCATTTTTTTTTATGACGCACAGTACATATTTATGTAAATACATGTAAAAGTCTTTTACACACATTAGTTTACCAAAACTAATGTGAGTTAATACGTTTATCTAATTACATTTATTCAAAAGGCTGTAAAACTGTCATTATAACGATCTTTCCCAAGAAGACAATTATCAAATTTATTCTTTGTTTTACGCTATAATGTTGGCGGAAAAAAATTTCAATAATTCAGATTAAAAAACTTTTTTAATCACTTAACTCACTCTGTAAGTTTCCTGCAGAATTTATGTGTCCATTTTCCATGGAATAATTTGAATATTTATTAAGTAAAACTGTCTTTATTTTAATTTAAAAATATCTTCGAGAAATAGAAATTTGCAATTTAAAATAACTGCAATACACTATATAGCTAAACAAGTATTTAAATGGTGTTTGCATATTTGTCAAACAAAAATCACGTATTTGTCAAAGTGCCAAATTTTCTCATGCACAGATAATTCAAACCAACTTTAGAGGAGGAAAATCGAATACAGCAGTCATTTCTTAATCAGCTGAGTCCTTCAAATGAAGCTTTACTTCTCTTATATTATTAAGCTAAATCAACTTTCCGTGAAATGGTCTTACAAAAATAAATATATTATTTTCTTTGTGATTTTCTTATTTTCTCGCTTTCTTGTCAGACATTTGGAACTATATTACATTCACTGATACATAGAAGCATAAAATATTATTTGATTATAGAATGAACAATATTTTTATGAATATGCATAATTCATGAAACTCAACTATTAGAAACGATACTAAATATATAAAACTAAGACTTGTATAAATAACTATATACAATATTTGTGTATTTTATCTACAAAACATATCTAGCATTAAAGAATAAAAACGGCATATAAACTCTATAAATCAAATTAAGAGCTTAGTTGATAACTATTTTAAGTGAAATTTATTAAATAAATTGTTCTTCTAGGGGTAAGGTCTTATTTTAGTTTTGTTTTACTCTAAACAAGGATAGTTTATTTTGCAAAATCTTTATTTTGCAAAATAAATGTTCTAAGTATTTGAGATCTTATTTCAGTTTTATTTAACTAAACAAGATTTATTTTTGCAAGTCATTGATTTTCATAGATTCCAGTGGATGAAGGTTGTAAGTGTCATTTTTTAAAAAAAAAATAAAAAATTCTTTAATTTCTTATTTAGTTTATTCTTATTCTTATTTAGATTGTATCTTAGTTTTATTTAACTAAACAAGATACGCAAAGTTATTGAATTTCATAGATCCCAGTGGAGGAATGTTCTAAGTAATATTTTTTTTTAAAATTCTTGGAGTACGATCTTATTTAGGTTTTGTTTAACTAAACATGATTTATTTTCCAAAGTCATTGAATTTCATGGATCACAGTACTTGAATTTTCTAGATGACATTTTAAAATAAATCAAATTTATTGGTTAAAGATCTTATTTTAGTTTTACTTGAGTTTAAAAAATTAATTCATTTTGCCAAATTAATGAGTTTTGTAAATCACAATGAATGTAGATTCTAGGTGATTTCTTAAATTAAAAAAAAGAAATTTCAAAAAGAAAGGTTTCGTTTTATATCTATCTCATTAAACGTATAAATAATTTGTTTTTCCAAATTATTGAATTTTATAGATCTCAGTTGGTGAAGGAGGTAATAAGTGATATTTAAAAGAGAAATATCGTAAAGAAAGTTATTGTAGAACACCGTGAATGAAGATTCTAAGGGATATTTAGGGAAAAAATTAAATTCCTCAAGAAAAGATCTTAATTTGGTTTTAATTAATTCAAAAGGAAATTATTTTTTTTAAGTCCTTAATTTTGTTAGATCTAAGTAAATGAAGGTTAAAAGATTTACTGGATTTTATTTTTAATTAACTAAACAAGAATAATAAGATTTGTTAAGCATTTAAATTTTATAGATAACAATAGATGAAATTTCTAAGTGTCACATATTTAGGAAAAGAGGTCCCTCCGAAAAATAACTTGCTTTTTTACATCTCAGCAATAATTTATTTTATCAAGTTATTAAATTTTTTAGATCTTCCAGGATAAGGATACGAAGTATAAATTTTGAATGTTTTTGCTGTGGTAGATAAATTATTGAACGCCTTCGATTGAATAGTAAATTTATAAACACAAAGACTGCAGACACGCTATGACGCGAACGGTTTAAATGAATGTTAGAGATTTATAGATTGCCCCAACATTTAACTCGCGAACATGAAATAAAGTTAAGGAATAAACTTCATTTTTTTATTGAAATTTTAAAGCTCGTAATTAACTCAAAACTACTAAATTGTTGCTAAAAACCCTCATCTCCTCTGCTCCTTAGTTATTAAAAATGATTTTTAACCTTTTGACGCAGATGGGACACCGGTGTCTTTTTTTATATATTTTTTCAGATGCTCTAATTTCAAGCAAAAATATATTTTTATTTTTTAGTTAAAAAAGACAGTCTAATAGTTACTAAAAATATGTTTGATTATAGAAATTGTATTTGTAGTAAAATATAAAATCCAAATTGACTAATCTGAAAACTTTCAATTATATTCAATATGTCAATAATTGATTTAGCAAATTAAAAAAATTTCAATGATGAATAGCTATCCGAATAACTGCAAAAAGTGCTAACATGAAATATTATTATTTGAAAAAGAGCCGTGTTTAGAAGACTTTACCTTCAAAACATAAAAAGACACGGCTGTTTCTTACTGTATTTCACGATCATAAATTTTTAAAATGCTAAACAATAATATTTTATGCTGATTTCGAACTAAATTAATACAAAATAATGAAAAAAGTATGAAAAATATGTTTAATAAAAATTCGTGAGAGGGATAAAAAAAATATATAAAATGAAACAGAATTAATTATAAATATTCTTTTTTTTTTTCATATTATAATCTTCAAAATGGAATTAGCCTATAATTTGTATTTCTTTTTGGCAGCAGAAAAATATTAAAACTAATTTATTCTAAACTACTAAAGCGTCACTTAAAATCCTCATCATATTCTGTTTTTTAGAAATTAGTCTAAAAAAATTATCTAATTTTCTTGTTTATTTTTATTAGAATCTTCAAAAGGAAATTAGCGTAGGAACTCGAGTGTTAAAATTTTTGAAATAAATTTTTTTAAGTGCAGTTTGCAAATAAGCATGTTTAGATATTTCAAAAGTACTAATGTACTCAATATACGTAGTATTACTAATTATTTGTTGAGTTTTATTACATTATTAATAAAAAGTATTAAATTATATTTCAACATTTTTTGTTTTAATTCTTTTTCTGAGCATTAGAGAATCACTTTTCAAAACATTTTTTCCTTTCTTTTGATATTTAAACCATGTTTTTACTATTCCTCTTACCTTTAATATTTCAATATTTTTTTATATTCTGTTTTTATCTTTTTAGTCTCGTATAGTTTTAAACATATCTGTCCCATTCTAATTGCGCTTTTAATATTCTACTTATCTTTCTTATTTTATTTGCTTGTTTTTTTTTAATTCTTCCATATTCTAATTGTATTCGTATTTTTCTTGTTATTCTGAACTTTCGCGTTTTAACTGCCTTCACTGTAAGAAACGGCTACTCAAATATCACGAAACTTTCATAGTTTTTTACGAAACTGCTTCCTGGTAAGCTCCAAGTGGACATTTTGTCAAAGTAACAAAATTGCTATCGTCACTTCGTCAAGAAAACGAATTACGTCGAAAAGAAATAAATAGTCCTTCTATTTTTTTACATTAAAAAAAGGAAGAAAAACTCGTAGTGCCAAATGTATTCAGCTTTTTTAATAATCACTTAATCTTAGGAACCATATATGTGGGACAACAATAGATGGAGATAAATTACACCCATGCCCTGAGTGCGATTCGTACCCCGAACCTTACTGGTATGAGTCTAACTCCTTGACCATCATACATCCGGTATGCTTAACTAGTTACTTTATTTTTTAATTGTGTAGTCTATATTCTAGTTTCGTCATTCTATTTAAAAATTAATTTCGAGTTGAGGAAACATATTAGTCATATATTTAAGAGTTCGTGTTTCTTCACAAATAACGTGATTTCGAGACGAAATGGTTTTCAAAATTAACGAAACACTGCAGGATTGCAGAATTTTCAAAACTGATAGTTTTACTTCTGAGAGTATTTTATGTATTCTTTTACAAATAATACAGAAAAAGTATTTTTAAGCAGTACATCTTAAAATAAATAGTTGAAATTTAATTTTTATTTTTCTATTATTTGAAATTATTCAAATGTCATCATTTTCACAAGCTATATTACTTTATGAGGTTATTCTATCCGAAGTAAAATGTATTATCAAAAGCATCGCCAGGTTCAAAAACTACAGATTTAAAACGACTTTTATTGAACGCTACTCAAAAAAAAAAATTTATACCTGGAAAAGATCAACACATTCAATATCGCATTACATCAAAGCGTTTGTTCGATTCTATCACGCTGCTTAAATGAGATGAAATATCTTTAAACCTTTCATGTCTCGATTTTTCAAATTATATTAGAATCATTTTTCAGAAGTTTCTATTTCTTTTTTTTTCATTCTCTTTATTTTCCTACTCAAATCAAATAGTCCTATTTCTTATCTTTCATATTTTAATCATGATGTCCTTGTTAATATTATCTTCTATATTCTAATAATATTGTCCTTATTCTTCTTATCTTCGATAATTCCTTCGTTTTTTTTTTCAGATTCTTTTCGTTTTTTTTTTAAATTCTAATTGTATTTTTCATATTCTTTTTGCATTTGTTATTAAAGTTGAATTTTTAACAGCCCATGCATATTGTATTCACATTTGTGCTTTTCATGTTATTCTAATCTACCACATTCGAATTGTATTTATATATTTTTTCGATTGAAAACACAGAATGCCTTTTTAAATCAGTACTTCATAAAATAAATTGCTAAAATTTAATTTCTACTTTTCCAATGGACAACTGCTAGTGAAAAAGCTGAAACTCAATTTTGTTTTATACAGTGTAAGAGAAAAAGCAGTGACAGCTTCAGAAACTACGAATTCACATCACAGCAAGGCAACTAGTTCATAGGTTCTAATTATATACAATTTTACTAATTATATTTTAAGATATCTTGCATTACCACAAAGTGTTTATTCAGTTATAATGTCATCTGATATGAAAAATCGAAACATATTTATATTCTCCATTCAATTCATTTTCTATTTATATTGAATCCTTTTCAGAAGAATGTATTTTTCATTATTCTTTTTTTAATTCTTTAAACTTATGAACATGATATAAAATGTGGTCTTGTCTTTCATCTTTTTACTATACTGTCCATTTTCTTCGTACACCGTAAGGAAAAAACCGTAAAATGTATGGCTTTCAGCAGCTGGATCAGTTGTCTTTCATATTTTTACTATACTGTCCATTTTCTTCGTACACCGTAAGGAAAAAACCGTAAAATGTATGGTTTTCAGCAGCTGGATCAGTTGTCTTTCATCTTTTTACTATACTGTCCATTTTCTTCGTACATCGTAAGGAAAAAACCGTAAAATGTATGGTTTTCAGCAGCTGGATCAGTTGTCTTTCATCTTTTTACTATACTGCCCATCTTCTTCGTACACCGTAAGGAAAAAACCGTAAAATGTATGGTTTTCAGCAGCTGGATCAGTTGTGCAAAACTGTTAAATTTACGAAGTAAACCCGAACCTTTAACAGTTTTTTACCATACAAAAACAAGTTTTTTCCGTAAAGACAGAAAAAAAATTCCCTAATCAGACTGGTTTTTTTACCGTAACAAAATAAGTTTTTGCAACAAAAATAAATCTTTTGCCTCAACCGACTTTTTCCATATGGGAACAGATTTTTTCTGCGAAATTTACAAAATAAATCTGTACTCGCACCAGAGAATATTTTAAGTTGACAAAATTTGTATCGACCAGTCATCGCTGGGGTTCGAACCGGGATTACTTCATTACAAGGTGTGCGCCATGTTCCTTGAGCCACTGAGGCTCAAATGTCTTATGGGGAAGAAATAATGATAGTCAGAAATTTGTTTCAATATTGTATCAGTTTGACTATAAAGTCCAAACACAGTTTCATTTACACAATGTTCCAAATCATCAAATATTTTATAAAAAGTGAAAGCGAGTATGAAAAAATCGCAAAGCGATTGGAGAAAGGTTATGTTATATTACGGAACGCAAAACTGAATGGCAAAAGTTTGAATTTCAACTGAGGATTTTAATCCGTTTGTAATAACGGAAAAGAACTGTTTTGTCATAATAGCTTTTTACCATGAAATATACGGAGAAATTCTTAAAAAACGGGTATTTTTTACTGCGAATCTTTTATATAATCATATTGGCTCTATTCATCTTATCTTTTATATTCTAATCATGTAGTGCCTATCCTTCTTATCTGCTCAATTCTTAGCATATTGATCTTATCCTTCTTATCCTCTATTTTCTAATTAAATTGTCCATATTGTTCTTCGATATTACAGTGGTAAATTTTCACATTTGTTTTTGCTTTTTTTAAATTCTAATTGTATTTTTCGTATTCTTTTTGCCTCTCACATTCTAGTTGAATTTTTAATCCCCCATATTCTAATCACACTAGTATTTTTCATATTATTTTAATGCATTCATACTGCACTTTTAATATTATTTTACAGACAAAAATACAAAATGCATTTTAAAGTAGTACTTCTTAAAAGAGAAACAGCTGGAATTTAATTTTAACTTTTCTAATGTTTAAAATTGCGCAGATGTCATCATTTCCTCAAGTACAACTACTTTATTGGATTATTCTACCCAAAGTAAAATACATACGAGTAAGCACAGCCAGGTTCAGAAACTACGGTTTCGCTCATCTAATTACGGTCGCAGCCCTGCTTTATGTTATACCGAATAACAGCTTTATTGTTACTTTAATGTGTCCTTAAATGAAAACGGAAGTGGGACGCACAAAGTCGTCTGTAAAGTACACAAAATATGACGTCGTCTCGAACTATGGAACAACTTTCAGGAACAATTTATTGTTTGTTCGAATAATTAAATTGTCTCTTCTCTGTGGTTTGTTATTAATAGAATTGAACGTCAAGCTCCGTTGTAAAGTCAGTGGCGGTCAACTATTATTTTAAGCTGAGTTATTTGATTCCTTTGTGTCTAAGTGTTGAATATTACATTATAATATATCTTATTAAATTACCATTATCGCATTGCTATATGTTTGGAAATTCAAACAGTATTTCTTTGCTTTAAATTATTTATACTTGACTTGAGCTCTACAAGGCTTACATCATTCGATCGACTAAATTTTCACTTGAAGAACTACGAAATAATTGTTTGTTTTTTTTTAGTATATTATAAGAAAATTTCATACATTTTGTTATATACAATATATTGTAGTATTATCTTAGATATCATATTTTATTTTAAATTATCAGTCTTAATTCACCGTTTTTGAATAATATATAAAATATGTGATGTGATTTAACCCATACAAGTGTACTGGATTTTAACCTTTCCAATCAAATTCCCATGCAAGTTAATGACATTCAAAGTACATGCGTTTAAACTTGACAAAAAATAAAATTATGATAGCAGATTTTATTTTATTGTTAGGAATAATTAAAAAAAAACTATTCAAAACTCCTTCATTCTTATTGTAAACGATATCAATTTATGCAAAAAAGACTATGATTTTTTTTAAATTCTAATTCAAAAACAGTCGAAATATTCCTCCAAAGGGAAAAAAATTGCTATAGTGTATGTTTAAAAGATTTTAAATGAATTTGTTATGCATAACTGTTTACAAAGTAAATTAAAATTACAGAAAGTCATTTTTTTAAACATACCGATCTGAATATCTTTTTTATTTCAGAATATTGCAATACAAAAAAAGAATTCTCAAAATTCAAGAAATTATTTTCGCTTTTGACGAAACTGCTTCTTGTGAAATTCCCCGAGAGTACATTTCGTTAAATTGACAAAATTGACTTCTTTTCTTGTTTGAAACTATGAATTTCATCAAAAGTATGCTATTCATAGATTAAAATAATTCAACACAAAAAACTGTATAAAATACTTTTTTAAAAATGATGAGTGAATTAATTCTTCGTGATCACCAGAAATCAAAACCCGTAAATCCGTTAAAGTGACCAAGTTGTTTTGTTTACTTGTTCTGAAATACGAATTTCATCGAAAGCACTATGCCTAATGCAACTTATGGATTAAAATAATTGAACCCGAAATACTGTATAAAATAAGAAGAGTGTGAGATAATGAATTCTTAATTATTACCAGGAATCAGACCCAGGAATTTATTTTGGTCAGCAAGCTCACTAGACATTGTATCATCCCGTTATAGTTTCTAAAATAAAATTTGAAAACAAAATTTTTTTGTAGACATTCAAAAATACTCTGAGATAAAAGTATGAGTGCTTTCACCAAATATTTGAGACTTAGCCTTTCTACAAAAATCACTCGATATTAAGAAGGAATGATTGTCAAAAATAACAAAATAAAATTGAAGGATTTTTGAACCGTCAAAAATTTAATTTTGAGGAAGTGGGATATTGTTTTTTTTGGAATGATTTGAATCCTATTGCTGGTTGTAATCTTCAAAAAGAGCACATAAGTGCAAGAATATAATTTATTAACCACGCTTTCAAAATTTTCCCTTTTTATAAATTATGGTTGCATGAGAAACAGAAACATTTTCTTTATTAGTGTTATTTTATAACAAAACAAAAACACATTTATGCGAACAAGGGAAACAATAAATAGCATTTTTAACTTTTTTGACTACACAAAACATTATACAAGAGTCCTTTTGGAAAGGCGAGTAAAGTATAAGTAAAAGAAAAAGTATCTTTATTTTACTGATTTATAACCCAATTGTAAAATAATTATTTAAAAGTTTTTAAACTCAAAATCCTAAGCTTAATAACTTATTTAAACATGCAAATGTTACATATATTTGTAGTGGAATGTTTAGCTTGCTTATGTTTATAGTTAAAGAAGAAAAAAATTCATTTGATTAACTAACAAATGCTTTATTACCTGATTGAAAACTTCATACGCTTCAGAAATAAACAAATAGGAAATAAATGTTTATATGTTTAAAGTGCTTCAAAAATAGGGACCCAAAAATGATTTGAAATAAAAAAACGTAACGTTGCCAACAGAAAAATAGAAAAATAAAGGTGAGAAACAAAACTAGAAAAAGTACAGAAGTCAAGAGAGAGAGAAAAATAGAACAAGAAAAATCAAACTGGCAAGAGGCAAATCCAGGTAAAATGGATTTCCATGAGTTAGGAAGATATGGGGAGTAACTAATGTCCTTAGCAAACGAATAAGCATTCAAATGAACAAATAAGATGAGCTGATGTAACCGTAGAGGAAATAATTTTAGCATTGCCGAAATTCAATTTATGCCCAAGATTCCAACAATGTGAAGCACCAAAGTTTAACTATGAGGTACAAGTTTAGGTATGAGGTACAAGTCTGGTGCTTATAAAGCATAGAAGTAGGAGAAAGTGGGTAAGACCTGATAGATCAGATTCGAAAGTCTATTGGAACTATGCTGTTCGACTTAAATAACAGTCAGATTTAATCTAGATATTCATTGTTTAGTATATGATAATTTAATAAAATCATGCAAGCAATTTGTTGTTGTTGTAGTTCATTCGCGTTGCACGAGAGCTGCACAATGGGCTATTGGCGACGGTCTGGGAAACATCCCTGAGGATGATCCGAAGACATGCCATCACAATTTTGATCCTCTTCAGAGGGGATGGCACCCCTGCTTCGGTAGCCCGACGACCTGCATGCGAAGTCGAGTACTTTACGGTAAAACAGTTTAACGAGGACCAATACCGTACACCCTCGATCCCTACGCAGACTAATCCAAGTGGTCACCCACCCACAAACTGACCGCAGCCAGTAATGCTTGACTTCGGTGATCTGCTGGGAACCGTGTCTTAACGATCAGTTCACTGCAGGACGCATGCAATTTGCATCCAAGATCAGATATTATCAAAACGAAACAGAATAGAGCTACTATTAGACTACTTTTTTCTTGTTTGTCAGGGTAAGAATATTTAGTAAACTTGTTATAAGCTGAACTGTAAATTGTATATATAATTGTAATGTGTAATGAACAATATGGCCAGTTTAGAAACAACAAAAAAATAAGAAAGTGTACATCGATAAACAAACTTATCTACAAAGACGCCGTGAATTGATCAACAAAAAATTTACTTTCTTTCTTTCTTCTTGATTAGTAAAGTGTAGTTCAAAGTTTGTCCACTAGAAAATACAACTAATTTCGTCAAAATTGAAATACCCGATCTTGACCCACCCACTACCCAGACTTACTCCATTCTCCCCTATAAAATTTATGTATAGAATACAAATAGAATAAAATGACTAAATTTATATACCGTATTCCACTATGGACTAGATTTTGAAATAACCGTTATTTTTTTTTTTCTTTCTTTATGATGGCATTTTTTGTTAGCTATAGTTTTTAATTTAACTACCAATTATTAAATGAGAATAGCTAATTTTGGTCTTTAACCGACTTATATAAAACTCCAACTTATCTCTAAAATAAATTATTTTTACTTCATTGAAAAAATCAATGCAGTTTCAAAATAAATAAAAAAAACTTCTAATACATTTTTTGTAGTTAAGTAAGACAATGGATATATTTTTTACTATTTTTCCCATTTTTAGTTAATAAAGATGCTTTAGGGTAGGCAATAGCACAGTGAGCAAAAAATGAACCATCCGGAATAACTTTTGGTTTAATGATCACACTGTGGGACTCAATTTTAATTGTTCGAGGGTGTAACACTTGAAATATGCTATTAACTTTTTGTTCTAGAGATTTGGATATCTGCCCCCGAAATATAAGAAGTAGCCGTAATCTGGGGACAATTGTTTGGTCAGAAGAGCGGTTCAAAAATTGGGCCTATCTAAAGCTAATTTTATTTATTGTGTATGTCGCCAGGAATCGAGATTTTTTTTAAGCGAATTGAAAAAATTTTGAACAAAATTATAAAATTCATTTATCTAAATATAACTCCACACAAAAATTAACTTTTAGAACATATTTATTATTTTTTATTTAATTATAGTGGAAAAAACTTTTAACTGTAAAGTATACAATTTCTTACATCATTTTAAAAAATGTAATTTTACAGGTAAAAAAACAAAATATGAGTTAAATCGGTCATTTAGTTTCTGAGAAAACAAATTTTAAAAATACGAGTTAAAAATTTGCTCGAGATACGGCAAAATACAAAATTTGAGATAAATTGGTCATTTAGTTCCTGAGGAAACAATTTTTAAAAATTCGACTTCGAGATATGGTGAAATTCACAAAACATAAATTTAACATTGAGCCGTCCAAATTTTAGACCGTTCTCCTTACCATATTTCCCAGATTGTGGCTACCCCCTATATTTTGGATATTCAGAAATCCGAATCCATTGAAAAAAAGATATATATATATATATATATTTAGAGAAATTACATTTTTGAGCCAGATTTCGTAACTTAAAGTATCGTCAGCACTATTTAACTAGCACTATTATAAAAGCTACCCCTCGAACTATTAAGTTCGAGTTCTAATACGTAAAGATACGATCATTAGATCAAAAGTTATTCAGGATGATTTATTTTTCCATTTAAGGGTTCAGAAATTTGAATCTGTTGAAAGAAAAGTATATTTATGAAAAGAAAATACCTTAATTTTTTAATTTCCTAACTTAATTAGTTACCATGTTTGAGGTTTTTGTTTAATTTTGTCTGCATTAATTAGTTACCATTTTTTATAATTTTATAACCGTCGTTGATCTGCCGACCCAATTTTACGGGTTTATGACTATTAATGTTCAACTCCGTAGCCAATTTTGAACCCAATCCAGAAGACAACTGAACTCCTGGATCAAGCATTGGGAGAAATTTACTTTCGTGGAGGACTTTTTGATGGAACTAACCTGCATTTGCATTGCATGGAGAGGAAGACCCCGAGAACCTCCCACGGTTAGCCTGACGGCAAGGGGTCTCTAATCCATGATTTGTCTACCACTGAGGATATTTCACGTCAGCACTGTGATCGGTGCAAGCTAGATGCGGAATTCGTATCGACTGGGATTCGAACATGGTTCGCCTCATTGGAAGGCGAACGTTCTATCCCCTGAGCCATCGCGATTCAGTTACCATATTTAAGGTCACCCCTTCGAATCTTTAAGATTGTGTCCTAAAACGTAATTAGATAAAACATTATATGAATGGTGCTTTTAATTTTCTGCGCTCTATACATGTAAATAAACATTGCTTAATAAAAAAAATCATTAAATATGTTTCTTTAGCATGAATTCTAAATAATTTACACGAAACATAAAATACATCTAAACGTAACTTCATCCACTCAAAACATTTAAATAAAATGTATATAACTGTAAAGTGCAATCGCAAGCTTCCTAAAACAAATTTGCGCACGTCACCTCCAATCGATCCGAAACTTAAAATGGATTTCGACTTTCTCAGTCTAATGACATCTCTATATTTATCTTCAGTGTAAATACATTCAAAGGACGCCCTAAGGGCATAAAATATTTCTGGACCTTTTCCTTGGAAAATGTGTTTCCCTAAACCTTTAAATTAGATTATATTTCATGAACAATATATCAGGACAGACGCAATACTTTGGAAACAGTAATTTGTTGATCCAATTAAAAAGACTTGAAGCTGCAGGCCATAAACTCTGTAAATTTGTTCTTTCCTTCAGAGAGGTTGGCGGTACCTGTCTTTTTGAGTATTTTTTAAATAAATTTTTAACTCGCTGATGTTTAACAAAAATCCAAAACTAACTATATTGCAAACATTCTTGTTTAGTTAAAATCCCATGTAAACTTTTTTTTTTAAATTTAGTGAAAACGAAATGGTTCACATAAATTTTTTCGGCTGCACAAAGCAGTGCATTTACGTATCATACAAGTGTTTAATCTCTGAAAAGCATATGCTTTTAAATTATTTCAGCGTAAATTGTTGGCGTGTAAGTAATTTTAAAGCTTAGTTAAACAAGAATATTTTTTTAGTTTTCTGCAATCTTAATATGATATTACATTATCGCACTTTTCAAATTTAATACGCTATATGCTGTGGCACAGTTCCCTTAACTATCCTACTACGATAGAAAAAAAAGTTATACCATATTATGATATTAAATACCGAATTAAAGGTTTATCAATTAAAGGTTACCCGATTTCCTTGAAAAATTAAAAGTGCGTAAAGAAAACGAACACCCTTAATAACTTTTGATCTAACGATGGGATTTTCACACACTAGGATTCAATCTTAATGATGAACCTAACCTTAACCATAATAAGTGATTGGTAAAGACTATATATATTGCACTATTAGTGAAGTTTCGAAATCGAGCACAAAAACGCACTATCTCAGTAATATCTCTGAAACATCTAATCACTATCTCTGGAATATCTCTAAATTGTGAAATATCTCTAGAATTTAAATTCGTGACCCTTAAAATAAGGGAGTAGCTGCAATCTAGAAAATAAGGTACAGATAGTTATTCAGAAGAGCAGCTGAAATTTTAGATCCCTTGATGATAACTTCAATTTTTTTTTTTTTCAATTTCACCATATCTTCGACAATAATTAATCAAAATCAAAACTAGTACGAGTAGGGGGGAAAAACTAGTCGAAACACAAAAACTTTTGCTCACAATTATGAACCTTGTTTATTAATACAAAATTATAATTATTTGCTATTTTTTTTATATATATATTTAAGTTATTTTCAAATACTTAAAGTTACTTTAAGACATAACGAAATAACAAAATTCTAAATTTAGAAATAATCGGTCGAACAGTTCTTGCTAAAGAATTAAAAAATGCAACTTCTCTGATACAGCAAAGTGTGCGAAAAGTGCAGTTAATATTAAGAAGTCTAAATTTTCCCTATTACGGTTTTTCCCGTATTTTGAGGGTTAATCCTAAATTGTCATAGAAAAAATATGTTTACTCAGAGAAAGTAGTTTTTTTGTTTCTGTCTTCGCATAGATCATTTCCGTCTTTCTGCGTCAAAGTCGTATCTGAGTCCTAGTGCTTGAAAATTGAATCATTAGATCAAAAGTTATTAAGAGTGTATAATACATAGAGCTTTATGTTAATAAATGATTATAAGAAAACCCTGCTTAATTGCACAAAAAAATTCATGAAATGCTTATAAACTCGCGTATCTACATGATTTATCACACTAAAACTTTTAACTTAAATAAATTGATTGTACTATTTATAAGAAAACTTTAAAAAAAATTGTAGTTAAGATAAAAAACATTATTTTAGAATTCTAAAATATGGTGTATTATTTGATTGATTTACATCTAAGAGTTTGGATTATCGTATAAACAATTTCATAGTTAAATGTACTTAAAAATTTACATTAATTTCACCCTTATTATTTTTTATTTAATTTATTGACATTGAGTCCCCTATAACGGTAACCATTTGCATTTGAAATCTTATGTTTTTACCATGTTTTAAGCATGTATTTAGCATTTTTTGTAATGTACCTATGTTTGAACAATCACTTGAACAGAAAACACGCCTAAGATAATTTAAAAACTTAACTTCCTAAATTACAACTAACAACTAACTTCCTAAATTCAACTAACAACTAACTTCCTAAATTCGAACAATAATGTAAATTATCATATCGGTATTATGAATAAATTATTTTACCTGAAAACTGTGTTATTTTTATGTGTATTCTGTTGTAATTAACTATGTTATTATTTAACTATGCTATGTATTTGCTATTATTTTAACTTGAAATATCAGAAAGACACCTTTTTTAATTTTATTAATCATTTAATTATCAAATAAAAACGTTCTTCCTCAATGTAAATATTTTTTTCAAGTCTTATAGTTTCAATCAATACATAGTCAAAACATTTTCTTTTGATTCATTCAGAAATTTAAAATTCACAAGTAATAAGTCTAAAACTTTGCTTTATTCAACTTAACTCCATGTTATTTTTCTTAATATATACTTTATTATAGTAATCTTACTTGAAAACATGTCATAATTCATAAAAATGGTGACTCTTCAATTTACATTTCACTTCGAATATCATGAAAGCTTTTTAAAACAGATATTTCTTTCTGAAAAGAAAGCTTTTCAAAGATTATTTGAATATGATACAGACAATGCATTTCCTCCTAATTTATTTTCTTTGATAACAACTCACACCTTATGTTCAATTTATTATCTCCATATTCTTCAAGTATAAAGCAACAAAAAAGTGCAAGAACAAAAATAACTTAGAAATTCGAACATGGTAAAATTGACTTTCTAACAAAAGATCTTCCACTTAATAAGCTACTTAATGAGAAAGAAATTTAATTTTCTATTTTCTTTTCAAGATTTTTTAATATTTATTATAGTATTTTCAGCATGACTTGTTTAGTTTCAATTATCATTTGCTATAATAATTGTTCGTCCCTAGTTCATTAAGAAACGACTTTAAAATTTAATTTTACTCATTGTCTTACGTAATTTTTAAGTCAGAATTATTTACTTAAAACATGTAATAATTTATGGAAATGCTGACTCTTTAATTGGCGTTTAACTTCGAATATTCTTAAACCTTTCTTAAACATATACTTCTGTTCGAATGGAAGGCTTTATAAAGATAGTTTGAATATGATACGAGCAAAGAATTTTATTAATATTTCTTAATGTTCAATTTATTATCACCAGATTTTTCCAATCTAAAAGTACAAGGGCCGGGATAGCCTGGTCGGTAGGGCGCTGGTCCCATGTCCAAGAGGTCGTGGGTTCGATGCTTGTCGGCCGAAGACTCCCCGTGTAGTAAATGGTGACTGATGCACGTTAAATCTGTCGAGTCTCATAGTCCTGCATGTTCCCATAACAAATCAATACCTCTGGGGTACTGATCCAGGAGTTTCCTTGTCTTCTGGCTTCGTTCAAAATTACAAGGCTACGGAGTTGAACATAAGTAGTCGTAAACCCGTGAAATTGGGTCGGCTATTCAATGACGGTTATAAAATAAAATATAAAATAAAATAAAAAATATTAAAGTACAGAGCGGTGATGGCTCAGGGGATAGTGCGTTCACCTTCCAATGAGGTGAACCGGGTTTGAAACCCACCAATGGCTGCCCGATATGAATCCGCATCCGGCATGCACCGACCACAGTGTTGACGTGAAAATATCTTCAGTGGTAGACGGATCATGGGTTAGAGTCCCCTTTTCGTCAGGCTAACCGTGGGAGGCTATCGTGGTCTTCCTATCCATGTAACACAAATACGGGTTAGTCCCATCAGAAAGTCCTCCACGAAGGAAAAACTTCTCCTCATACTTGATCCAGTAATTCCCTTGTCTTCTGGATTGGGTTCAAAATTACAAGGCTACGGAGTTGAACATTAGAAGTCGTAAATCTAAAAATTGGGTCGGCTGTTCACCAACGGTTATGAAATGAAATAAAATATAAAAGTACATAGGGTTGGAAGCATCAATTTTTGCAAAATATTTTAAAGAGTGGTAGACGAATAAAAAAAATAAAAAAAACTTTTTGAATTTTGTTAATTCTGCAAACATTTTAAAATCCTCACCACGAATGAATTGGTACAAAGTAGCGTTTGATATGAAATTTTGAATCATTTACATGTAGTGGTTGGGGAAATAACTTCAAATCAATTTTACAAAACGAACATTAATACATTAAAACATAAATTTAGTTGGTGTGCTGGAAGAAATTTTCCATAAAAAGCATAAAAGGTTGGCAAACCTGGATGCAAAAGAGAGAAAAATTCAAAAATAGATTTGAATTTCGAACGTGAACTTTCTAAACGATCTTCCACTTAATAAGGTTACTTAATGAGCAAAAATTTTATTCTCTGTATTAAGCTTTTTTAATATTTATTATCTCAAAGTTAATTATTTAGTTTCAGTTATCATTTTTACAACTATTGCAACTACCTATTACATTAAGAAACAACTTTAAAAATTAGTTGATTTATTTATTTATTTTTACAAAATTAATTAATAAGGACTTAGTAACACGTTTTTCAGGTTCGTCAAAGACTCTTAAATTTGCTTATTGCATTAATGCTTATGATTCAAAGTTCCAAAACTCAATAATTTCTTTCTTTCTTAAAGCTATTTATGAAATATTTACAAGCTATTTTAAATTTTACATTTAATTTTTGAAACCTCATAGCATGAAAGGAGTAGAGAAATGCAAGTTATATATTAATTGCAGTATATAAGAAAAAAAAATAACTCCTGATGCATGAATGCAGATATGTATCTCTTCCTTAAATGTAGATATGTATGTTTTTCTTTAAGCTAAGTTCTTATATACGATTCTACTGACAGTTAAATAAACTTGATGTATTTTGAATGTATCAAAAATATTTTAAATTAACTCAGAGTGGTATGACCTTAAACTATTATTGTTCTGTCATTCTTTCCGTGATTATACTTTTTCTTGTTTTGTTTAACAATGACGAGCTCATATTTTTAAAACTGACGTTTAAACTTGAATATTTATTATAAGGATCTCTTTTTCCAATAGCGTTTGTGCTATCTGTTTCTTAGAAAACATTCCAAATTTTTTATTTTATCAAAATATTATTTAGAAGGAGCTCATTTGCCAATAGCGTTTGTGCTATCTGTTTCGTAGAAAACATTCCAAATTTTTTTATTTTATCAAACTGTTAGGTTTCAAAATTAAACCACTGAAACGTTTTTGAGATAATAGGTTTTTGATCTAGAAATTATGTGATATCTTTGTAAATTAAACATTTTTCAGAAGCAAAATTAACTTTTATTTTTTTGCCGTGTGACTAATCAACTTATTATACTTCAAACTTGCTGAATATCTGTTCTTTGCATGGAGTGAAATCATAAATGTTAATGCGCAATAAATCAGTATTCATGAACACTGGGAAATCATGAGCAAAATCGAAAGACATATACTGACACAAGTAATAATTTCTTTTTTTTATTATTTGTTGCCCTCTTCAGGGGCTTAATGTTATAAGCTTAACCAATCCATGTTTTTCGAAGTTCACCCTTTCGAAAGAAAGATTAATATCAATTGGAATAATGCTATTGTTCGTGTCAAATCCTGATAGTTAATTTTTTATACATATATCTTTCAGTATGCCGTAAAATCTTATTTCCACAGTATTTTCTTTGTATCAACATTAGTATATTTTGAACTTATTAAAAAAATCAACATAATAGCAGTAGTACCCTTACTCTAATTCAGCATCATTTACATCAATAATAATAAATCGATAAATCTAGATTTTTTTCAATATTTCTAGTTTTTAGATTTTCTAGATTACGAAATAACTTTTGTCCGTTGATTTAGCTTTCTATTAAAAATTTACTCATTTATTTCATTTCAATTTGCACCGATTATAATTATTATGTACCTTATAACCATAATATAGCTACGGGGGTAATAGAGTTTTTACCATCCTCCGAAACGGATAAGTACCCTATAATACCATGTCACCATACTACATATTCATAGCACCAAATACACAACGTTTATTTTTTTATTATTTGTTGCATATTCCAGTGCGTGTTTACACTATTTAGATTTACCATAATCTGAGTAAGAAATTCAACTCACTAAAAGAGAGATTAACCAACGCCTCCTATAACTGAAAGCCTCCACACGGTTTTTTATAGGTAGTCCGATCAGACCACTGTGAAGGATATCCACTTTCCGAACGAGTCACTTAATACAAAATCTAGTTGAAATAAGAAAGTGGAAGCAAATGTATGAATAAAAATTTGTTTTATTTATGAATATTATTGGTTTGCCTTATTCACTTGTCAACCACTACAGATTCAATTCTCAAATATATATGATGAATTTCTCTCAATTGCTTTTATAAAAGGTTTTGGCTTCATGCGCACAACTAGGTTACTTTTTAAATAGTTTGCGCGTGCTACTTATAAAAGACCGTGTGGTGGCTTTTTGATGTAGGAGGTGATGGATTAACTATACTTATAGTATCATTTAAAATGTGATATTCAAATTTTACTATAATTTTTCCATGACTTAATCGATAAATTCAATTTTATTTCATAAACTTTTGTCGTGCTCCCACTTATTAAGTTCACAAAAATAGGCTTTAAAATTAAAAGTGTTAATATAAAAAGCATGGGGTTCCATATACCTTTTAAAACAAGAATTCGGTGACGTGATTCCTAAACATTGTGAAATTATTAACATTGATTTTACTTGTGATAATCTAACATAGAAAACCTAACGTGAATAATTCATAATAACTTGCAATAAGATTGATTGATTTGAGCTGCTGGGTAGCGAATCACTCATTTTATAAAATATTTAACAAATCCTATCGAAAATTAGGGATGTAGCGCATGAACCTGTAATCGGTAGGAGTTTTAAAGTAAACAAGTTTGCTGTGTCCTTTGAATGGATGTACAGTCTCTGGCAAAATTATTAGACGCACAATAAGATTCTATTTAAAGTCTTAGTTATCAATATATACTATACAATTTTATTGTATTTACAGGACTGAAAGCGGTTTGTACTTGTTTACGTTCGTGTAAAGCGGTTTGTACTTGTTTACGTTCGTGTAAAGCGGTTTGTACTTGTTTACGTTCGTGTAAAGCGGTTTGTACTTGTTTACGTTCGTGTAAAGCGGTTTGTACTTGTTTACGTTCGTATAAAGCGGTTTGTTCTTGTTTACGTTCGTGTAAAGCGGTTTGTACTTGTTTACGTTCGTGCAACAATTGGTTAAATTAGGTGATGTATATTATAAATTAGACGATTGGATAAATTAGACAATACATTATATAAATATAGAATATTTATTATATCGTGTTATACATTATTATATTTTAATAATTAGATTAAATTATTAGACGCACAGTAGTTTTTTTTTTTTAACAATTACATGCTTTGCACGAGTTTATATGCAATACTTTTATTTTTAAGCATAGGGGAGAGTCGGGTAGCCCGCCCACTTAAGGAGTATTGCTTATATTTCTGAATAATATTGAGTAAAAATCAATATTTTTGTATGTTTCTATTGTTTTATCATCTAATTAAATAATGCAAAAAGAATAAACCAAAAAAAGAATAGTTTAACTTAAAAAAATAGAAATTTAAAAAATTTGACTACTGTATTCAACATATTTTCAAAACTATTGTTTACCATGTTACCAGCTGCATAAATACTTGAAACTTTGAAAATAATCTTTTTTTAATGTACTAAATAATTTCCGATGGCCCATTGACTTGAAAAAATATTCTATACATATGAAATTGACAGTGGGCGGGGGAACCCGACACTCCCCTACATGTCATGGGTTTTTATTCAGGAGATTTTTCCTATTAAACTTCCTATCTGTATTTATTTTTAACGTATTACATTACAATTTAAACAATTGATACACGAACGTAAACAAGTGAAAACCGGTTTCGTAAAAGCAATTAAGCTGTACAGTATCACCTGATAATTATGAGTTTGCATAGAATCTTACAGTGCGTCTAATAATTTAGTGAGGGACTGTACACCAAATTTGGTGCTGATCGATACAGAATTGCGAATTTGTATTAGGTACAAACACACATACATGTAAAATATTCTGCTCTATTTAAATAGAAGATAGAGCGTAATTTATATTTTTCTCTTTCTCACGTAATTAACTGCTATTAAGATTAAAGTCACGAAATATATGTTTCAAAAGATATGTATTATTGAAAATTATACAAATACGAAGCAATATGATACAAAGAATGATTAGAAAAGCTCTTTGGGAGTTTTTCTTATCAGTCGTATTATTTTGGGATTAACGCAATAAAATATTTGCTCCTATACGCTTTTATTCGGGAATAATAAAATATGTAAGTAGTGTAACAAAATATTTGCTTGTGATAATAATGTATTAAAATGTATGCATGTAAAATTCAATGTAATATGTGGTTTTGAAGGTAATATAACATACATTATATGCAGAGATACATAATAAAATTTGTGTTAATAAGATTTTCTCGTGAATTAGGATCACAAATAAGAATTTAAAAGATGCTTCGAATATTTAGAGCAAGATGATAAATATTTTTTTCGGTAATTATCAATAGAACATAGAACAAATCGTTAATTGCTTATTCTAAGCCACGAAAAATAATTTTTCAATTTTACAATTCTCAATTATCTATGAATATGAGAAAAACTAGTTTAGAGTTGAATGTTAAAATAAAAAAAGATTAGCTTATCAATAGAATTCCTGATGCATGTAATAAATTTTTAAAAAAAATAATTACCTAAAAATTAATTTGTTAAATTTATGTTTAAAAAATAATTTCAATCTACCTATTAGTTTTTTTTTTTTAATATTTCCTAAACTGAAATGATAGAAATCAATCAGCATATTACATTAAATAAAAAGCCACTTTCAGCATTAATTCTTAACTCATTGAATCAAATTAAATGGGGAATTATCTTTAACAAAATAATATTTTCCAACGCGGAAAGATTAACCTTATTTTGTCATTCAATACTTTAAACTCTAGAAACATTCTCATATATATTGATTAACTTAAAGCAGTTGCAAAATTGTAACAATTATGTTGTCACCCTAGCTGTTTCCATCGAATCCAATCCCTGCTTAACACAATTATTTCCAATGCGTGGGACTATTTAACATCAAGATATTGACTTAATAATTCTAAATTATTTGAAGTCCTATTCTACATTTTATAAAATACCAATGCTATGCTATCGAATTGAAAATATTAATTCTTTAAAATTTGAACTCAATTGTAAAATCATTGAGTAACTGATTCATAGTTACGTTTAAGAAAGGTACGAGCATTCATTGTTCAATTATCTATTTCGATTTTAATGTCACAAACATATTACTTTTATGCACATTATTAATCTGGGATAAAATATTAAATAATACATTAAAAGACCTATCTCTTTCAGAGAACATTTATTCACTGATTTAAATAAATACCCAAGATACCTTATTCGTTCGATTTGATGAGTTTAACTATTTCTTGTTTATACAACTATTATAAATCTCATGATTGAGCAGAATTAACCAGACATTATTTTGCACTGCCAGACATTATTTTTTTTTGGACAGCTCCGAAAATTTTACACTGTATATTTCTTTCAAAAATAAGTTGCCTGTATTGGATATGCTTACTTGATCTCAAACTTTGGCTCTTAAACTGGTCGGATTAGTGTTTTACACATTATACTGATTTCAATTCTGTTTCAAGTCATTTATGATCTTAGTTGGTTTCTTAAGCAAGAAAGTTTTCTTTCAATATTTCATGATAGCTCGAAAGGTTTACGTTTTGATAATTAACAGAAAAATATCTGAAAGTTTCTAGGCAACGGAGCATCTGTTTTCCACCATCTAGCGGTGGTCAATTTCAACATACCTTCAGTTTAGCAGTGTATGTAGCACGGAAATGCACCTAGTTTTGAAATAAAATTTTAATAAGCAGAAAAGCAAGATGAACTCTTTTATTTCTAATAATCGAATTTGATCTATTATTCAAATGGGGTCTTATATGAAACAATAATAATATCAATGATTAATTTCCTAACTTTTTTTTTCAATTTATTGCTCCATCAAAAAGTCATCCACAAAGGCAAATTTCTCTTTATACTTGATCCAGGAGTTCCCTTGCCTTCTGGATTGGGTTCAAAATTTCCAAGATACCTAGTTGAACATTGGTAATCGTAAACTAAAAATTCGGTCGGCTGTTTAACGAAGGTTATAAAATAAAATTTAAAAAAAAAATGTCTTTCCAAACGCAAAGAAAGCGTGACAGCTCAGATTCGTTAAAATGGGTTTCAGAAAAACGGTGCCACGGGCCATACAGTCTGACAAACAATTCAATTAAAGCATAAGTCACTTTAGATTCATAAATTTCTAGCATTAGTAATCGAATCTGGTCATCCAAAACAAATGATTTAACCCTGCACCATTGTTTTCTTTCGGAATTTTTTTTTTTTTCATTTTAAGATCTAAGTGTTATGTCAACAAACCACCTTTGACAACCCTCACCTTGAAAGGAGAAATTGAGCAATGTATCAAAGAAATTCATCCACATGTGTAAAACAGTCGTCAATAAATTTTGATCTTTGATTAGCGGTGGTTGATATTGTTGAACAGAAGCATGGGGAGATATACGAGTATTCCAGCAAAAAAACGGAAGCCATTAGTCCAGTATGCTTTTTTTATACACAACCCATTGAACATTATGAATTAATGCATCAATAAAAAAAATCCCAATACGCATATTATAGTAGGAATTTTTTAGATTCAAGCTAATCTGATGCAGTAATGTCTGCAAACAAATCTGATACAATGATGTATTAAACTCAATGTTGCTAAAAAATGCAGTCTGCAGTTTTTGCAACTAGACTGATTATTTAATTGCTAGCATTGTCTTCGTGATTCCTATTTTCCGTTTCAAATCTTCCGTTATAAAAAAATACAATTTTCAGGTTTCGCAACTGAACTACCCATTTGTTTAACGACCTAATCCTCAAAATAAAATGTCCAGTTTATAAACTTCTTCACAATTGGTTTTGAAATAAATATCTGCTAAAATTACGTAAATAAATACATAAGAAGTAGAAAAGGGAAATTTATTTAATTACCAACATAGTCCTAGTAATTAAAGTAATGTCCAGTTTATGATATTCATCACAATTGGTTTTAAAACTGATATAAAGCTAAAATTACGTAAATATTTAAATAGTATAAAGGTAAAATTTAATAAAATTTTTTCAGGAAATACGGTCAGCAATTTTTGAAACAACTATTGGTTGAATTATTAATACTGTACTTATAAAATAAAATTATGTTCAGTCTGTATCATAATAGTTTTTAAAACAGATTTCTTTGCTGAAATTTCAAGAAAAAATCAATGAATAATAAATGAAATAAACCGCAAAACTCTTATATATGCTGATTCTTTTCGACGCAGAATTTGGTTCAACTTTTTTTTTTAACTCATTACACTTGAATAAACGTTGATGAATGTTTTGCCTTCTGCATTTTTCTTTTGTACAAGTTCGAAACTTTATAAACCTTAAGAGTAAATTACTTCACTTCATCAAGTTCGATGGACTTGATTTCGATCATTATCAAGCCGAAAGTTATCCAAACAATACCCCAAAATTGTTCTTCAAGAAATAACTTCTTTCATGGAAACAAAGTAAACTCTCCAATCGCAGGCACCACCTTGATTTGAGAAAACAAACGAACAAATGTAATTACGCGGCAGACACCGAGGTGTTTAATTCTTTAGACTTGCCTTAATTATCGTTTGCTTCGGACCTTATGCCTCATTCTAAGTCTCACTCACCACCCTCCGATTCCCAGGGTCCCCTATCCCCCCACACATTCGCTTGAGTGGTTAGCTCTCAAGTTTCTTTTTCTAGATCCGTGGCTTGTTGCTTGGCAACAGGTCCTCCCGTTGCCATGGCAACAGATTCGAATAGAAGACTCATTCAAGAAGAACCGTAGTAACTGGAGTAAATGCCAAATTTAGCGATGTGTGAATTTCAAGTATGGCTGTAAATAAGACACCGCATAGATTTAGTATTTTTTTTTTCTCTAGATTTTATTAAACTATTGCCTAACATTTTAAAGGCAAAAAGAAAGTGCTAATGGATTTTACATTAAGGCATAAGGTTTTAGAAAAGCTAAAAGAAGAAAAAAACGTTATTTTATTGAACAAATTCATTTAAGACATAAATCTTTTACAGATGTTTATTGTCCATGCTTATATATTTAATTCAGTACAAATAACACTAAGGAATTTTTTTTTTTTCTGTTGTATGAGGTTTTTTCAACATTTTTCAACGACAAAGATTTGATATCTGAGGCGTGTGAATATCTAGGATCTGCCAAAAAATATCTTAAGAAAAAAAAAGGGAATTGTGTGTTAATAAGTAACATTTTCTTAAATCATATACTTTTTTTAGCTTATTAGCTTATTTTTTCCCACAAATGGCGAGGGTATTGTTAAAACAAGGGAAGTACTTGCTTATAATTTTTAGCATCATATCATATATTTTTTATTATTCTGAAAAACATTTATGAGTGAAGAAGTTACTCAAGAAAAATAATCGTTATCAACAGTAACAGAAAGTGTTTGCTTGTAAATAGGTTTATTTTTCATAAAACAATTGAATAAAATTGAAAACTTACCGAAAGTGAATTGTGATGTTCATAAAATAGAGACTCATATGCGATGAAATCGAAATGCTTGAGTAAATATTCTAATAATCCAATATAAGAACAACAATGAATTTCAAGAATTTATTATTACTGTGCAAACAGTCAAAATTATGCAGAATAGAGCTGTTTGAGTAAGGATTTATTGTGATATTAAATGGTTTATTCACGATTAAAATTAATTGGTTTTTCAGCATTTAAAGGGTACAACTAGAGCAGGTGAATTAGAAATAATCTAATTAAAAATATTGCAGTTAATATTAAATAATTTAAAATTTATGATAATAAATTATTTTAATATTTTTATTTTAATATTTTTATTTTTATAATGTTTACGTGAAGAAAAGCGCTTTTGTAATTTGATATAATTACTAAATAATAATATACATTTGATAACTCTTTTACAAATAGTTAGGAGGATTATTTTTAATCTGATAATAAGAATTAATATGCGTTATTTGTTTTGCTATAAGATCTTTGCATTTTATTCTGATGGCAAGGAAACCAAACTTTTGATTCAAAGTTTATCTCCTAATATGTAAAATATTTAAAAATTATAACGTTATAGTATTTAAATGATTAAGCATGGAATATTTACTTATCAAATGATCATGATAAAGTATTTAAATGATTAGTCATTGAATATTTACATATCCAATGATCAGGATATAGCTTTTAAACGACTAGTCATTGAATATTTATTTATTCATTGTTCACGATATAATATTTAAATGATTTTTCATTGAATATTTAATTATCTATTGATAACAATATAGTATTTAAATGATTAATCATTGAATATTTACTTATCTAATGATATAACTATATTATTTAAATGATTAGTCGTCGAATTACTATCTATTTAAATGATTAGTCACTTATCTAATAATCACTATATAGTATTTAAATTATTAGACATTTATTATTTACTTATATAAAAATTACGATATCTTAAACTATAAGTCAATGAATATTTACATACCTAATGATAACGATATAGTTTTTAAATGATTAGTCATTGAATATTTATTAATCTGATTACGATATAGAATTTAAAAGATTAATCACTAAATATTTAGTTATATCAGTTTTATGTTTAAAACGTTACTTTTTTACTATATAATTTAAAAATTAAAAAAAATATTGAAAAATAGAGTAATAAATGAGAGATTAAAAAAAATTAGCTTTATCTTAAATATTTAAGATTTATAATAAATGGTCATTTATCTGAATGACCATTCAGAATGAATGAATGAATGAATGAATGAATGAATTGAATGAATGGAATGAATGGAAGAAATCTGAAACCCGAAACAAGATAATATTTGTTCGCAGTTCTTGAAAGCTGAGAGCATAACGAGGGTCTAAAATTTTGTTCTGAAAACAATTGTTTAAATTTTATCCACGATAATTTTTTCTAGAGTAACTGTATAACTCCGTTTAGAGACGGGAATTAAGAGAAATCATTCCAAAAGCTTTCTATAAACAAAAAAGGGGGTGACATCAGATATATTAGGTTCTTAGTGCAGACTATAATTTAAGTTACAAAATAAGACGCAAAAATTACTTTTTCCGAATAAACATACAATTTTTCCGGTGGATTCGGATTTCTGAGCCCAAAATTTAGGGGATATGCAGCAATCTTTTAAATACGATCCCAATAGTTAGGATCAGTGGTCAGTGGTTAGGATCAGGAAAGCTGTTCAAAGTTTGAACCGCTCTCCTGACCAAACTATGACCAAAAAACTGACGCAGTGACTCATCGTAACAAACTAATTTCCGATTTCAATGATACAAAGAGCTACAATTCGAAAAATATGTTTCAAATTGCTAAGTTAGGAACTCGGCAATTTTAATTGCACTTAAAGCTTATTTCGCTATATCTTGAAAACTTTTAAGCAAATGTACTGTATGTCACCATGTGTAATTGCGGTGCCTAGCTTCCTAATTCTCCTTAGACTGGTGTGTACAGGTATGGTAATTCTAGCATCCTACTAAGCATCCTACTACGATCCCGGAGGTTATTGGTTAGACTGCTGTCGACACCCTCCAAATTTACTCAAAAATGAGTATATATTGTTGCAAATTTGACTATTATTTGTTTCGGAGCTATTTTGATGCATTTTTGCTCAATTTTGAGAAATCCCTTTCTTACAGTGTAAAGAAGAGGTTGTAATTACTGGATTTCAAATCCGGAATATTAAGGTTCGTGGTGATAAACCAAACGCATAGTGGCAGGATAAAAACTGCTCGTACAATGCTTTCTCGTGAACATGACGAGGAACATGACGTGAACATAACAAATAAAAACTGTGGCAGTGTCAACCAAAGTGACGATTTTCTAGTATAGACTAATAGAAAAAATATTCAACCTTTAAAACAATAAAATAAAATAAAAATTAAAAAGATGTGTTCAAAAGAATAAGGCCTGAACTTTTTAGTATTGCCTTCGCAAAATGAAAAAATAATGAGTCCTGTGTAATATAGAACCAATTTCTCACTCTGCAGGCAGAATATAAACATAAAAAAAACGAAGTCTCTTCTTACAAAATAAACAGGAATATGACATGAAGCTGATCAAACGACAAACCTTTTATGAGCTGAAGCTTAGAATTTGCAAATAAAAAAGTTTTACGTGCTCTGCATGAGGAACATGTTTTGAATACACTTTTTATTGAAAGTAATAAAATTGGACACATTTTTTGCGCCTCCTAAAGTTTGAACTTTAAATAAATATGCTAGGGTACACACTTGGCTTACTTGTCTTTTTACGAGCATTTATAGTTGGAATTAATCTCATTTTCTGTAGAATGCATTCTTTTTGGAAGATAGAAAAGAAACTTTACTATTTTATTCATACGAGTCATTACCGTTTTTGGCTATTTTTATTGTTTTATATTCGAGTAGTTAATATTGTGGGGTAAAAGGTCATGTTATAAAACTTGACAGAGTTACAGTTAAAATGTTAAACTTAATAAAAGGCGAACAGCGAAAATAAAATTTATTCAACAGTTTTAATATAAAACATTTACTGCTCTTGGATAAATAGAATAAAATTTTAAAATTTAATATCTTTAATAAGTGGATGTGTAATAAAAGTTGATGTTAGTATTGTGGCTTTGAATCATCTCCACTTATAAATTTTATCCTTTATTTTTAAACAATGACAATAAAATATATTCAACAGTTTTAATTTAAAACATTTACTGCTCTTGAATAAATAGAATAAAATTTTAAAATTTAATATCTTTAATAAGTGGGTGTGTAATAAAAGTTGATGTTAGTATTGTGGCTTTGAATCATCTCCACTTATAAATTTTATCCTTTATTTTTAAACAATGACAATAAAATATATTCAACAGTTTTAATATAAAACATTTACTGCTCTTGGATAAATAGAATAAAATTTTAAAATTTAATGTCTTTAATAAGTGGGTGTGTAATAAAAGTTGATGTTAGTATTGTGGCTTTGAATCATCTCCACTTATAAATTTTATCCTTTATTTTTAAACAATGACAATAAAATATATTCAACAGTTTTAATATAAAACATTTACTGCTCTTGGATAAATAGAATAAAATTTTAAAATTTAATATCTTTAATAAGTGGGTGTGTAATAAAAGTTGATGTTAGTATTGTGGCTTTGAATCATCTCCACTTATAAATTTTATCCTTTATTTTTAAACAATGAAAATAAAATATATTCAACAGTTTTAATATAAAACATTTACTGCTCTTGGATAAATAGAATAAAATTTTAAAATTTAATATCTTTAATAAGTGGGTGTGTAATAAAAGTTGATGTTAGTATTCTGGCTTTGAATCATCTCCACTTATAAATTTTATCCTTTATTTTTAAACAATGACAATAAAAATATATTCAACAGTTTTAATATAAAACATTTACTGCTCTTGGATAAATAGAATAAAATTTTAAAATTTAATATCTTTAATAAGTGGGTGCGTAATAAAAGTTGATGTTAGTATTGTGGCTTTGAATCATCTCCACTTATAAATTTTATCCTTTATTTTAAAACAATGAAAATAAAATATATTCAACAGTTTTAATATAAAACATTTACTGCTCTTGGATCAATAGAATAAAATTTTAAAATTTAATATCTTTAATAAGTGGGTGTGTAATAAAAGTTGATGTTAGTATTGTGGCTCTGAATCATCTCCACTTATAAATTTTATCCTTTATTTTTAAACAGTAAGCATAAACTTATTTTTGTATAGCATTACTGCTTTTCTAAAATACATCCAATACTCAAAGAAAAACATCAGATTTTGTGAAATTTTAAAGCCAGTAAAATGCTGAAAAGTAGAAAACTATTGTTAAACTATAAAATGAGGTTTTGCTCGTCCGAAAAATGCTCTGAAGCAGGAAGGTAGTTGATTAGATTTTCGCTTTTACCCTGAATGATTTTTTAATGTGTACTTCTACTTCAATTAATTGCTTACATTACATTCCCTCCTAGAGAGAGCTAAAGTTCTTCAGAGAGTAAAGAGAACGGACATATGGGAAAAAGCAGAGAATTTCAATTCTGAATGTTCAATTCAAATATAAAATAATATAATGGGACTAGCTGCCTTTGGTAACCAGCTTGGTTGGTAACCAGCTTGGTCACCTTTCAAAATTATATAATGCAACATATAAACTTTAATGGTAACAAAGTCGAATGCACATAACAACAGTATTTAAATGTTCTAATTCTTCAATCTATTCTTCGATCCTTACACCGCAATAAATTTCAAACTAAATATCAGTCATTTTTTTTTTCACTGTCTAGCTAGTATTAGCGGTTTTTCCACATAGAAATGCTTTGATTTCGATTTAACTATTTTTAAGAGATGCGCACATTATTTTTAAAGTTTAAAGGAAAATTTGCTTATGTGAATATTAAAAATGGTACAGTTCTAAGGAACCTGGGCCCAAGTTCACCATAACCGGGATCTGATAGAAATTAGAAACACTTTCGGTAACTGTTAATAATAATTAGTTTTCTAGAGTAACCTTGACATTAGAAACGCTTTCGACAATAGAAGGGACACTCTGAACCCCCGAATGTCATTAGAATTGCAATCGGTGACTGTGTTGAATTTCAGCAAAAATTTAAAATCCGATCTGGAGACGTTAAATCACACAAACAAATCAAATGACATCAGTTCGTAGATATTACAGCCAAGTAGACAGCAGAAGTATTAATCTTATTTACATATTATGTGTCCTGAGATAAGGCAGAAAACTTATCTTAATTTTCCATTACGTGCTGTATAACTTCCTAGAGCACCTCTCGAGCCCTAAGTTGAGCATCGTATAATATTTATATGCTGTTGTTCAAAACAGACTAAGTCCGTCACCATAACTTGTACATTTCTGCAAAAAATTTGACTAAAAATGTCATTTTCAAAAAAATTCTGTAGCTATAGGATCAAAACTAAATTCATATTTAAAATCCCTGCACCCAAATTAGGTAAGATCAAGTATTTTATATAAATGCAACAAAAAAAATTGTTAAACCAGTGCAATTTTTTCAAAACAAAAAGTATAAATGACATTAGAATTGACAATTATTTTAGAAACACTTTCGCTATTAGTTTCCTGGAGTAACTTTTTTCATTCATTAATATTTGTTTAAATAAAAAAAAATATATGTATTTGAAAAACTTCCAGTGTTTGCTGATAACAATTAGATAATTGAAATTAATAGAATTAATTATTTTATGTTTTTCAAATTTAAAATTTTTTCCTGCTGTTAGAATTATAATGGCATTGGAAATACTTTTGGTAACTGCGAATAAAAAGTTTCTTTTTCACTCATTGATATCTTTCAAAATAAAATATATATATATTACTGACTTTATAATGGCATCAGGCCCTACGGAGTCAGTTTCTAATCTAATCTAATTATAATATGCTAATGGGCCATTCTCCACTGTAAACACTCTAAACCTCAATTTTTATCTTACTTTTACATATTTTTTATTTATTGAATAATAAAGTACATAGGTTAAATCTTAAAAAATTAGATACAATAATAGTTATATTGAAATTTTTATTATGGAAACAATTCTTAAAACTTAGCTTTGTACTTTTTAAGTTTTCATGTTATAATCAACATATTTACATTAATTTTTTTAGCTGAAAAAATATTATAGCATTTCAATTTTCTTCTTTTTTTTAAGTATATCTATATAATACTCTTATTTAAAAATGAATTAAAAATTTAAAAATCTAATTAAAATTATGTAAAAAATAACAATTTATTTGAGCAGAAATTGGTTGTCCCGTGCATAACACAAAAACATGATAATTTTTATTTTTCTCACTTATTTTTAGAGCGAAACAGAAACTGCTTCAACTTTACTTTCTTTCTCTTAGTACCGACTTATATTACAAAGGAAGTTCCCCTAAGTTTAATATTAGATAAAAAATTAGCACTTATTTTCATGTCCCGTGCATAACTTAGATTTCTCTAAAAATCGGGTAAATCAAAACCTCCAAGAGCATTTATAACTATAGGTGGCTGAATAACTTTAACAACTTCCTCTTGTTGTAAAACACTTTTTCTCACGTTTAGGCCATTTACAATATTTTCCAGGCTTTACCATGGCAGAAATTTCAATATCATTTCCCAGCACTTGCTTAACTTCTCTAGCATATAAACTATAATCATATTTCACAACAACCCAATTTCCTCCAATACTTTTTGTGGTGTCAATTGCCCTGGTATTAAGATTTCCTTTCATTCGTGCTGCAGCATTTTTATAAAATTTTAAACCAGAAGGTGAATATGTAATTCCATGCATTTTAGAAATTCCTGGTAAAGTATTACTCTTTCGTTGGTTCAGATATTGTTATCTCTGTTTATATCTTTAATCTAAAAATAGCATCACTGTAGTAGATGTATAGCTTTTTTTACAACATTTACAAAATCATTCACAGACTGCACAACTGGAACTGTAGATTTTTTTTGACTCAACAGGGTTTTGTACCAAGCATCTTGCCTCACCACCATTTCCATCCACCACACCTTTGCCATGGGCAGTTGCAAAATATTTCCAGTAGAAAGTCTTTTTGAATTTCTATGGTCTTGTAGCAGCAAGGTCATGAACCTATTTTTAAACTTTGATGAAGGTTTATCTGTCCAGATTACCTCTTCAAGAAATTTGTTTTCTTCAACATTTTACTTGATTTCTTTATAAATTTTTTCAATGAAAGCTTTGACAGTATTTTTTTTTCTTTCTCACAAATGTCGGAACATATTAGGTAAGTACTGCATTTTTCGTGCAAGAACACTGCAGCTGTAAATAAAGTTATACCTTTTTGAGTCCTAAGTACACTCTGTACTTGATCCTCACATAAACAGCTATAGTTCATAGCAAAATTCTTTTTTCAGGTAAACTTTTATCATTTTGGAATTGAATTCTTTTTGCGTTAATATGAAAAATTATTGATGAAAAATTGTCGCACGTACTTTCCAAAACTTATCCAATGCATGTCTGCTTCACTTGGCAATATAATTTTGCATCTTCACTTTCCCCCCTTTTTTTCCAACAAACAATTATGAGAAAGATCTTCATTACATTTTAATTTTTGCCCATAGCAGCAATTTTTACAAAATCCTTGCCAACATGAAGAGTTTATCGAATCATTACAGAGTGTTTCTTTCCAAAATAGTTTTGAATCTTATGGAACTTTTAGTGCTTTAAGCTGAAGAAAGAAGTTTTCACATACTGATCTTCTGGTGTTTGATGCAGCAGAAAAACATTTTCTGGTCTTAACTTTCAAAATGTAGAAAAGTTGATGGAAGAATTTGGGTATTCATCCTTAAAAACTGAATATGCTTCACATGGGCTTAGTTTTGAACGTCCTAAACTGGTTTTAACAGGACATGTGGGCTTTATTGCCTTAAACTGACTAAAACTGCTTTGTTTTGCTGGAGATTTAGGTAAAGATTTTCTCATTGCTTTTCCGAAAGCTTGAAAAATCTTGTTGGTATTTTAAATTTGGCTTCTTGATGGTGTATTATTCCTAAACTCTGTTCTTTCGTTGGTGATACAGTTGTAATTATCCTTTATAATGATTTATAAAGCTTCTAATCCAGATCACAAACTAAATTCAAAATATGAATTAGTGTTGCCACGTCAAAATATGCATAATTAAATCAAGTGTATGCCTCTGTGTGTAATAAATTGCAGACATGTCCCGTGCATAACATTAGTTATGTCCCGTGCATAACACAAATAAATTAAATTTAGAATTTTATCGAATGATGTATTTGGAAAACATGTAGCATAATTTAATAGAAGTAATATTTATCAGCTGAGAAAAAAATATAATGACAGTAAACAAGTTCTAAATTCACAGAGTTTATGAAAAATAGAAGTCAGGGTAGAAATTAATATTTTTTCTGAGTCCCGTGCATAACGACTATATTAAATCCCTTTTCAAGTATTTAAACTTTAATTTTTTATTTGTTTTCTATACAATCTTTAAGAAACAGACCTGTTTTTAAGTTAATTGTTAAAAAAATATTTATTACCCCATTACTTTACTATTTTTATATACTTCAAAAGCCTGCAAATGTCCCGTGCATAACAGGAGAATGGCCCTAATAATAGTTTTTTCAATTATTTTTTTATTCGTTCTCCACTGAATAATCAATATTATATGCCTGCTTCTACGTTTTAACAAGCATTATTAATCTAAGTTATTTTTCAATTATTTTTTATTCGTTCTCCACTGAATAATCAATATTATATGCCTGCTTCTACGTTTTAACAAGCATTATTAATCTAAGTTATTTTTCAATTATTTTTTTATTCGTTCTCCACTGAATAATCAATATTATATGCCTGCTTCTACGTTTTAACAAGCATTATTAATCTAAGTTATTTTTCAATTATATTTTTATTCGTTCTCCACTGAATAATCAATATTATATGCCTGCTTCTACGTTTTAACAAGCATTATTAATCTAAGTTATTTTTCAATTATTTTTTTATTAGTTCTCCACTGAATAATCAATATTATATGCCTGCTTCTACGTTTTAACAAGCATTATTAATCTAAGTTATTTTTCAATTATTTTTTTATTCGTTCTCCACTGAATAATCAATATTATATGCCTGCTTCTACGTTTTAACAAGCATTATTAATCTAAGTTATTTTTCAATTATTTTTTTATTCGTTCTCCACTGAATAATCAATATTATATGCCTGCTTCTACGTTTTAACAAGCATTATTAATCTAAGTTATTTTTCAATTATTTTTTTATTCGTTCTCCACTGAATAATCAATATTATATGCCTGCTTCTACGTTTTAACAAGCATTATTAATCTAAGTTATTTTAATTACTTTAAGAAACTAAAAGTCTTTCAGTTTCTATGGTTAAGCGATATTTATATAAATAATGTAATTAGAATTCAATGTTTCAACCTATGTTCAAAAAATGCTTTTAGCATTCTTTATTCTTTACAACATTAATAATTTTGAATTTCTTTATTGCAAAAAGAGGTACGATTTAAAAATTATTTTAAGTTATGATAATTTTTTTATTTTTTTTTATTATTTCTTTTTATGACCGTCGTTGAACAGTCAACCCAATTTTCGGGTTTATGACTACTAATACTCAACTCCGTAGCCTTGTAATTTTGAACCCAATCCAGAAGACAAGGGAACTCCTGGAGCAAGTATTGGGAGAAATTAGTCTTCGTTCAGGACTTTTTTGATGGAACTAACCCGCATTTGCGTTACATGGAGTGGAAGACCACGAGAACCTCTCACGGTTAACCTGACGGCAAAGGGACTCTAACCCGTGATCCGTCTACCACTGAGGATATTTTACGTCAGCACTGTGGTCGGTGCAAGCCGGATACGGATTAGTATCGACCAGCCATTGGTTGGATTCGAACCCGATTCACCTCATTGGAAGGCAAAAGCTGTATCCCCTGAGCCTTCGCGGCCCTTGCTAACATTTTGAAATATTTTTAAAAGTGCAATTTTCTTTAGTTGTGAATTTTTGACTCTGAAAATTCAAAATGACCCTAGGCCAAAGTTCACCATTATCGGGATCTGAATTTTATTAGAAACACTTTCCGTAACTGTTAATAACAATTAGTTTCCTTGAGTAACCTTGACATTAGAAACACTTCCTACATTAAAAATGACCTAGCACTTGACACCTCTACGTCTACACCTCCATCTGAATGTCATTAGAAACATTTTCGGTGACTTTTAATAAGAATAAGTTTATTAGAGTTACTTTGACATTAGAAACCTTTTCCGCATTAGAAATGACACTCGAAACACCTGAATGTCATTAGAAACACTTTCGGTGACTGTTAATAAGAATAAGTTTCCGTGAGTTACTTTTTCATTTATTAAAGTTTTTTAAAATATGAAATCTAAATGATATTGTAGAATTAAGAATAGGTTTCAAGGATTTAAATCCGCATAAATCTTGTTAGTTTTAAGTAGTACACCGTGATGATCTCTTTTAAAATTAACAACATTTGGGGGGTTTTTTTTTCCCTCGTGCAGGACAAATAAAGTCCCTTTTTTTTATTTCTTTCAGCGCTTTTTAGATTTCTAAAATATTCTTTAAACTTATACAGTCATTTGAAAAAATAGTTTTTCGAGTGACTGTATAACTTGGTTCATTGTCATATACCCAAGTTACTTAAGATTGTGAATGATTTTAAAACAGTCTTCTAGGCTGAAAAACTTTTTAAAAAAATAGAAGCAAATAATTTTAATATTGATTTTTTTTTTTTTTTTTTTTTCGTTTAGAAAAAAAATTACGTGTTTCTGTTTTTTTCATAATCTTTGTATTTGAAATATAATTTAGACTAATTTTTCAAAAATATTTACATAACTTAGATAGCTTGTCTATTTTTTCCGTCAAAAAATTAGAAAATATTCCATTATTTGTTAAATACTTCATGAGAGATCATTCATTTAAGCGGGTTTTAAAACTTTTCAAGTTATTGTCAATGCGACGATTTTATTTTAATATCCATCATCTTTGCAAAATACTCTATTATAAATATTTATCTAATAACCATTTCAAAAATTTACTAAATGCAGATACTGATTCTTTAATAAATACATTGTGAAATCAAAGGAATTTTTTGCTACGCTTTTCACTTAGTTTTTTTTTTTTTTTTTTTTCGTATTATGTTAACTTATTTATTATTTATGTCAAAATATTTTAAACATTTTTCATTCATCAAATTGAGTAAACAGCTTGATAACACAAGACACGGGATCGGCTAAACTGCACCAAACTGAAATTAATTTAATAGTTTTTAATTATCATAATATATACATAATATTAAAATATATATGCTATTAACATAATTTTTCGGTAATAATACATGAAAATAAATTGAGATGTTAAAAAAAGTAAAATCAATAAGAAAGAATAACAGGAAACTATGTAAGAGCAACAGGTTCCTATCCAAGTATAAACAATTAAAGTCTCAGCAATCTTATGCATTTTATCAGTTGTATTGGTAGGTCTTACGTTTGAAAAATATATACAAGTTATTTAGTAGTATTTATTTATGTCTTTATTTATCAACCTTTAAATTTACACTTCGTAAAATCTACAATTTTTGCATGTTCAAAACTATCAGTTAAATATGTTGTGCTGCCATCTACCTGTAGAATAAGAAACTAAATATTGTCTAAAAATGCAACAAGGGTTGAAAATTTTTTTAAAATGTTATACTTTACTTAAAATATACTTTTAAATGCCTTAAAAACTTATAAATTAATAACCTTTATTTCTTTTATGATGTAGTGCTTTGTTGATTTGCGTATTTAAAGGTCTTATTTCTTATGGGACAAGTATTATATTTATTTTACGTTATTAATGTAGTATTTTTGCGTGCATGCGTGTTCGTGTTTCATAGCGTACCAGCATAAAGTCATGAGAAATCATTTAACTATATAAATAACGTTTAGTCGTGGAAGAACTTGATATTTTTAAACCATGTTACTAATTGTAGAGTTTAAACTATAAGTTCGCGGAGAAAGAAGACAATCTTCTCAGGTCATCTTTTAACCTGCGGGAGAGAAAATTTCGTGGTTTTCGATCTTCATGCATTCAGCTCTATGAAAGTATAAATCGCAGAACAAAATTCTCAAAATTTATAATTTGATATCTGATTTGATTTTTTTATTTCTGTTAACGCAGCAAAATATAAAAAAAAAAGACACTCTAACTCTCCTGTATAAAAATTATAAATATCACACAGATTTTTTATAGTAAATATAATCTTATTGGATTGCTTTACTTGTTAATTTATTTATTGAAATTCTATTCATTTATATATTAATTATCTATAAATATAGATAACGTATAATCAAACATATATATATATATATTAACATGGGAAATAAAATAATAAAGGTTACTGAACAGATACGAAAAAAATTAAATATTTTTAGAAAAATTTTATTTAAAAAAAACAAGGAAAAAAAATTAAAAAACCGGAAAACAAGATACTGTAAAGATATCTCGTCATAAGCTCACACGATTATATCCGCATTTTATTTTATTTCTAATATTTTTTTTTAATGTTTTTAAAAATATTTTATTTTAATAAATTTGCTTCTCTTTTCATTAATCTTCATAATATTATTTTCCACGTTTTCTCTATATTTTTTAGTTATTTTATGAGTTCTATATACTTGCAGCTTATGTGCAGCAAATAAAACTTATTATTTTTCTTAATTTTCCCCGTTTTTCTATCTTTTCTTTTTGTCTTTATTGTGCTATATATATATACATACATACAAAAACATTGATTCTATGTACTCAAATATTTACTTTCTTCTAGATGGTCCTGCAGTTGTAAGGGTAAATATGTTCATTCGAAGCATCAGTAAGATTGATGATGTTAAGATGGTAAGTAACAAACACACAGAGTTACTTTCACTGTTTTACTTTAAAATAACAATTCAATATAACACTTTTGCAGGACTTCTAATTTTATCACTTAAACAAATAATGTCAAATAGTTTTGTATGTGCAGATTTACTCAATTTATTCTTGCCTCCCCAAACAGTGAAAAAAAAAAAAATTCTGGTTATATGACCGTATTGTATAGTAATATAAAATAACATATTAAAATCTTAAAAATAATTAAAAATAAAATGTAAATTGTAATTGTGTGTCCACAGAACAGTACTTCATCAGGGGACACACTGTCTGCAAACACACAGGAGCCTTTCTGTTGTTAGTGGCTGAAGCCAAAACTAACAGTGCCCCGAGGCCCCTAATGATAAAACAAGCAAAATTAAGAATAAAAATAATTACCAAATTAAAAATCACATTGCAAGAGAATCACATTTTACAGAAATAAAAATACATAACAATGAAACGCCGTAGCATCCTATAAATAATCAATGTAATAGTAAACAGTTACAGTTATTAAAATGAAAATCCTTAAATATTCCACATCAGAATCCAAAGAAAAAAGTGCTGACACCTAGATGTAAATAAACACACTAAATAGCAATATCATTCAAGTGCTGCCGTCTATAAAAAACCCCTCAAAAATTTGAAAAAGAAATCCAAATTGTTCACCGCCTAGGCCTGCTTAGGCGGGCTTCAATATCGGCCAATTAATAACATTTGCTTAGAATATCTTGAATCAGAACATTAAAATTATTGAAATTGAAAGGAAATTTATTTTTCTCCAAACTTTTTTTCAGATCCTCAATAGCTGTTAAAAAATCTGAACGGTTGTTGCAAATGAATTTAAATCTTAAAATTTGACCAAAAACAATATTTTTGAAAATTTTATAATAAAGGTTGGAATAAAAATGTGTAAGGCTAATAACATTAAAATTAAAATCTTTCCTTTTATCATAAACCCCTATGAAAATATTATTATTAGAAATTCTTAAATCGAGATCCAAAAAATAAGCATGAGAGTCATGTGAGTTGGTTTTTATTAAATTCAATTCATCAGGATAAATGTTATTAATCAAATTAAAATCACAACAATCAAAAATGATTAAATCATCAATAAACCTAAAACCCTTCAAAGAATTATTCTGTAAAAATCTATGTTCATAAAAATGAAGAACACAATTACACACAATTACAATTTACAATTACAACAAGAACACACAATTACAATTTACATTTTATTTTTAATTATTTTTAAGATTTTAATATGTTATTTTATATTGGTTTAAAATACAAATTTGGTTTTTAGCTGCATTGTGCGCTGTACCAGTTTGAATTGGATTAATAATTGTTTTAGTTTTTTCATACCTTTAGTATTATAACTTTGTTTTTGGATTGTATTTCGTATTGTATAGTAATAACATTTCTGTTTTTTTCTATTCAAAAAAAAAACATTTTTAAATTTACAAAAGAACATATTTCTTGTTTTCAAATTAATAATTCTTGTTACCATACATTTAGTAACAAATAGCAACCCTTAGAATGTCCTTAGAATTTCACGTTCATGTCCTTTTCAATAAATTATTTCTTTATTTACGTTAATCCTGTTTTCTATGCATGTATTTTAATTATTTTCTCCATTTGCCTTTCTATATTTTGTCATGTTTTTGTTCTGAATAATATCACATGTGTACATTTTCTATTTTTTAATAATTGTGATTTTTACAAAGAAAACTCTGTAAATAGATCATTTGTATTAAAAGTCATATGTATAAGTGTTTAAAAAAAACAAAAATAGTTAAGCTTTGGATGTTTTTTTTTTTTTTTTTTTTGAAATAAAAACAAATTTTCTAAAGTAAATAACAAAAATGCTGCTGTTTTCTGCTTGTCTTACAATCTATTTATCATTATTTTTTTCCATAAACGATATTTCATTTTGCAGATTAAAGCAAAATAATAATAAACTTTTTCTTTAAAAAAAAAAACCTCACATGTCAAGATTTAAAAATGTTAAGTTAACATTAAACATTTCTCAAAGATTTTAAAAATAAATTTTTTGAAATTAAACTGTATTATTGAAACCTGTTTACAATAAGAAAAGAAAATATCTATATCATTAAAAATGCTTAAATTATGCCTTTTCCTGATAGTCTAAAAATATACGTTCTAATAAGATAGATAATAATGATAGATAATTTAATAGATAATCAATAATAATGATAATAAATTTTGCCTACTACCGTATCATTTATGTCTCAGTAAATGTTGCAGAATTTGTACTTATAAATATGCAAATGTAATTTTAATGTATAATTTGTAATTAAGTATTGCAAAGTATGTTTTATAATTTGTAATTCAAGAATATATGTGGTAATTGCGGCAAAGATAACATACTATTCAAATTTCGTGTCACAAAAATCCGTCTCAGAAAGAGGTATGTTTATTTAGAAAAAGCACGATAAATATACTACGTTAATTCAAAAGCCAAAATTTAAAACTAATTCATTCAAATAATTCCTTAAATAATTAATTAATTCTAAGACTTTTAAGGCGTTACGAAGCAGCATCCTTTGGCCGATTTAACGTGACTTAATTTATATAGTTTGAAGATTTAATTTATATACTTTATTTAAAAAAAAATTTGTAGTTTGCAAACACATATTTTTCATTCTCAAAATAAATTAAAATATAAATGTCAAATTTATTTTTTTTTAATAATAAAAAACGAAAACTCTTAAATATATTTTATTCTGAATTATTTTTTAATACTTTTTTAATATTTTAAATACACTTCAAAATTTATATTTTATGACATTAAAAGTTTTAAATCCGTTTAATGTCTTTTTAAATATTGCAAATTTATCATTTAATGTTCTATTTAAATTTCAATAAATGTTTTATATGATTTGATAATTTTCTAAATCGAACTAGGATTAAGTTTCCGCTCAAAAATCCATCTCTCATTAATTACATCTGAACAAAAGGTTTTAGATTAAGGTTCTTTACGTCGAAGAAATATTAAATCCCCCCTGAAAAAAACCTTAAAAAATTGAAGGCTTTAATTTACTACTTTCAGATACTCAAATGGCATTTATTAAAGCCCCCATATCCCATTAGTTTGGTAGTTAATTAAAACCTGCTCTCGCTAAAACCTCATATAAGCCGTTATTAAAATACTCTCTACACACCCTCTAACAAGTACTTAATCACAAGTGATTTGATCTCATCGTTTTCCAAATTTCAATTGGAGGGGCGGTTACCAGCCAACTTTCAATCGGTCATTCTTTCACCTAATGAGTTTTCGAACGTCCCTCCTACCTCTTTTGTTGGAGAACCAAAAGACAGATTTAGAATATTGAAGCACCTACTTTGGAATTCCAATTACTTACTTAGTCGAAATCATTTCATCCTATCACTTCTTTTATTAATCATACAAGTTGAAATTGCGAACGCTAGGAATGGATTTTCTCAGACATGAATGAAGGTAGTTGTAGATTGTCCATTTATTAATGCTTTGGGTTGAAATCATTTCAACTGTTTAAGTGAATTTGTAATAAATAATTTGTAACCGATGCTTTTAACTTTTTGCCCTCAATGAGTTTGATTTAGAAATATTTAAAGTTGATAAAGAGCGAGGGCAAATATATAAAATTTTATGAAATATTTAATTATCTTCGCTTGTTTTTTTATAATCCTGTTTTTTCGTAAAAAAAATTTCGGAAAAAAGTGGGATAAGTAATGTTCTTCTCCGTCGAGCAATAGGAAGATAATATTTCGTAAGCAATAGGTTTCAAGTTTTGCAAATATTAAAAATAATAGAGAGAATCTTCAATATACGATTCAATTAAATACTTTATTGTCTTTCCTTGTTTTTATTAATCGTGTACGTTCGTAAAAGATTGATGAAGAAAGGAAGACCGAGAAATATTCTTCTTTGAAAAATATTACTGAAGAAGATTATCTTACGTGGGTAATAGGTTTCAGAATTTATAGTTTTTTTGTTTTTTTTTTTTAACGCTAAGAAAAACTTACAGAATAGATCGATCGAAAACAGGTATTGGAATATATGCAATTATTTACATTTGTGAGACATCTTTCAGAAAGATTCAAGAGACAGGAAAACAGCCACGAGAACCATGACCTTTTCTAGTCCCTCGGATCCAAATTTTATTATGTATGGTAAAAAAACAGTCGGAAAGAAAATACATTTTTGTCTATTTATCAAAATATGAGCCAAGATGCATTGAAAAAGAATATTAAATTTAAATGAGTTTGGCTAAAGATAAAGCTGGATTTATAATAATAAACTCCAACATATTACGGTCAACTTGGGCTTCTACGGTAATTGGGCATCGAAAAACGAGTCAAGATGCATTGAAAAAGAATATTAAATTTAAATGGGTTTGGCTAACGATAAAACTGGAATTGTAATCTTAAATGCCAACATATTACGGTCAACTTGGGCTTCTACGGTAATTGGGCATCGAAAAACGAGTCAAGATGCATTGAAAAAGAATATTAAATTTAAATGAGTTTGGCTAAAGATAAAGCTGGATTTATAATAATAAACTCCAACATATTACGGTCAACTTGGGCTTCTACGGTAATTGGGCATCGAAAAACGAGTCAAGATGCATTGAAAAAGAATATTAAATTTAAATGAGTTTGGCTAAAGATAAAGCTGGATTTATAATAATAAACTCCAACATATTACGGTCAACTTGGGCTTCTACGGTAATTGGGCATCGAAAAACGAGTCAAGATGCATTGAAAAAGAATATTAAATTTAAATGAGTTTGGCTAAAGATAAAGCTGGATTTATAATAATAAACTCCAACATATTACGGTCAACTTGGGCTTCTACGGTAATTGGGCATCGAAAAACGAGTCAAGATGCATTGAAAAAAAATATTAAATTTAAATGGGTTTGGCTAACGATAAAACTTGAATTGTAATCTTAAATGCCAACATATTACGGCAAATTTGAACTTCAACTGTAATTGAAAGTATTTATATCTCATTGGTTAATATGCAAAAAATAATGATTTCCGTTTAAATATTTGTTTTGAAAAAGTTTCAATGCTTTTACTAAGAGTATTACATGCAAATTTAAAAGGTAAGCAATACAGAAAAACTAAAAAACGCACAATGCCTATTAATGGAAAAACATATATTTGGTGCAGTTAGTTTTCATAAATAATTTTAGAATTTTATTTGGAACCTTTAAATCATCTAATTATCTCAACAGATGAATAAGAGTATGAAGTTAAGCATAGGTGACGCTAGTGGTTAAAATTCGTTAGAAGACATCCTGGTTGCTGCGTCAGATTTATTTTTACACCGAAGCTTAAAAAACATGCCATACTATATTGTTTTTGCACTGTTTACAATATGACAACTGTGCTATTTACCATTCAATTTGTAAATTAATTTAACTTTAACTGAAGACATAAAAAACAAAAGATAACGCCCGAAACATGCCAACAGAGCCTGGCTGAGGCAGGGGCAGTTGCCCCGGGCCCCCACATCAGAGGGGCCCCCAAATCAAATAGAAAGTTTATTTTACGTTTCCTTCTTTAATGAATTTTTTTAAAACAAAATATCAGTACTGTGTAAAATCCGTCAGTTTTATGATAGCTTCTTCATTAATTTATCGTATGAACACAATTTATGTATGTTTTGTAAATGCATGGTTTTCTAGGGTGGAATTCAGCTATATTTTCGCAACTTCGATGGACAATCTTGGACAATCTAAAGCCTGTATTTTTATATATCGCAAAATGCGATATGTTTACAAAAATATAGACTTCTGATTGGCGTAATCAAGCCATTATAATTACATAAATTTAGCTGAATATCGCCCTGATGTTAGCAAATATATGAATTTTTCGCAGCTAGATAACAAAGTTAACAATAGAAAAAACTGCATTTGGCATGATGGACATAGAATCGTCCGAAAATCAATTAAAGGGACAAAACAATATTCCGTTTGACCATTGGAGGGGGAGAGACTTTATAGCTATTTTAGGTTCTAGTGAATTTTCTTGTTATCTATAGTGAGGAGAAAAATTTATATACCCCCATAAAGTTCTGTTTTGAGGAAGTGAAGCAGAGGGGGCTCCCCAAAGAAGATTTTGCCCCGGACTCCAATTAGGCTAAGTCGGGCCCTGCATGCCAACCCTTATACTTTATTCATGTCGTGATGTTAATTTTATTGCATCTCTTTACGGCTCTTGACATTTTAGAATTTATAAAGTACAAAAAACTCTTATAAACGGTAAAATAGCCAGCAAATTTAAACGCAAATTGCAATAATAAAGTTTCCAAGAATGCCAAGCCGTCTCGTAAATATAACACAAGCGAAAGAATACAACGAAAGTTTTCTTCGTTCCGTTTTGGTTTAAAATCTATTGGTTGTTTTAATTCAGTGCCCCATCAATTGTACCCAACTGATAACTTTAAGGAAAGAAAATAAGCGAACTAAACTCAATTCCCCATCAAATGTACCCAACTTATAACTTTAATGAACGAAAATATCTGAACTAAACTCAGTTTCCAATCAATTGCACTCAACTAATAACTTTAATGACAGAAAAAAAAAAGAACTAAGAAATTTAAAGCTACTCGCACAATTACGGGTAACTTAAAAACTCTTATGCAGTTTTATAAACGAATTTTATTATCTTTTAAATGCTAAATCATAACAATATTTTCTAATTATTTACACTTGATGTTACTGGATTATTTTCGATTATTTTTATGATATACTTAATCAATAATTATTCTTAAATAAATTGTGATTTTTCAGGAATACAGCGTACAAATGACTTTGCGGGAACAGTGGAAAGATGAAAGAATGCAGTTTGATGATATGAATGGTCAGGTTCGATATCTAACCTTAACAGACCCTGATAAGATTTGGAAACCCGACTTATTCTTCTCAAACGAAAAAGAAGGCCATTTTCATAATATAATCATGCCGAATGTTCTACTCCGAATTTACCCTAATGGTGACGTCCTTTATAGTATAAGGTAAGTCTCTTTTTTTTTCTCATTATTTATTTTTTAAGGTGTTTCAAATCAATACCAGCTTAATCCACTTTCTTACAACTGATTTGGCGTTTTACTCTAAACAATTCCAATTAAAATATTAAGTTCCATTTTTTAAACACTTTTTAACAAAAGCAAATGTTAAATTTTTTTTTTTTAAATGTTTCAAAAATAAAATTTAAGCTATACTAAAATAAATACTAAATATGTAATCTACTAATACTAATATATATATATATATATATATATATATATATATATATCTGGTTTTGTTATGGTGAATTCTTATTAAAATCAGTTCCTATCCAAATCTTATCTAATCTATACATACTTTTCCAATTACAATATTTGCTTAAATTATATTAACTATAAATTTTTTTAAATTCTGGAAACTATTTATAGTAAAAATTTTTACTTTAACCTTTATACTATTGTTTTTTAACCACATTAACAATAAACTTTTTTGACCCTAAAAATAGTTTACTGTTAAAGTAATCTTTATACTATTGTATTTTTTTAATTATATAAACTATAAACTGTTTTTTTCCCAAAAAAACTTCTTATTGTTAATATAAGCTTTACACGGTAGTTAAAGTAATCGTTGTAATTTTTTAATTACATTAACCATAATCTATTTTTTTAACAATTTTTAGTTAATGCAATCCTTATACTGTAGTTCATTTAATCTTTATAGCTTTTTTTTCATAATTGTTAAATCAGGCACACAGCGGTAATATAAGGCGGATGAAATACAGTATATAGATTACACTAACTATAAACTGTTTTTCACAGTTTATAGCTTGTGTAATCTGCTAACTGCAGTTAATCTAATTTTTATTCTTTAAATATGTTAACCCAAAACAGATTTTCTCCATAAAAGCTGTCTAAAAATAATCATAAACTTCGGTTTATACTAAAACTGTTTGACTAAACTCAAATACTTAGATGATATGCTCTTTCTTTTCTTCTTTTAAAGTTTGAAAGAATAAATTTACTGTTTATTTATTTTAAAAAAAAAAAACCAATGGATTACAATATTAATACAACATATTCTAAAGTAATCTTCGATGAGTGTGGTTTTAAAGTTGGAATTAGATAAAAAAGTAATATTGACATTGAAAATAACATTGATCACATTTCAACAAAAAGATAATGAGAGAAACACATCTGAAACTTTTAAATATAAAAGAAAATTTTCATTCGTAAAGAAAGCAAACATTTACTAAATTTTTCTGCAAAAAATTTCATTTTTAATCAAGTATTTAAAATATGATGGACGATAAATTTTCTTTATTGCAATACTTCACCTTCACAAGTACGTTCCCTAAACTATATGAACAAAGAGACAAACATTACTTAAAACAAGGAGGATGAAGAGATTTAAAGGGTTGATATATGCCTGACGAGGAATTACGAACGTAAATATATTGAAACTTTGGAGTTCGTGCTTACTTTGTTAAAATTATTTTCGAAACAAACTGATTGGCTTTTGTCGTGAAATTTAAAGGTTGAGCTCTAGGGATTAATCACAGAGAACCATAATAATAAGATACAGTGTATACAGCAACATGCAACATGGCTATTAATTCTACCTTGTTAAATAGCTTTAAAAAACGCTTGCTGGTGTATAAACAATGTCAAAATAATATCCATTTTTATATTTTTGATATTAATGATTACACTGGTCAATTGAAATCAACATTTTATAAGGTAGTTTTGCTTAGTTATAAAATATAGAATTCAGTTTTACGAGTAGCATTACCGAGCACTTCCTTCCATTACCGAGTCAAGTTTTACACATTTGGTCTTTGTCCCGTTGCATCAATGCACGTTTATCCCCTTGTGATTTAAACTTTATAAAGCTGATGGCTGCGCAATAGTTATTACAAAATTTTTATTTAAATTTCTTCTGATTACTGGCATTAAAATCATTACTTTTAAAATCGTATAAACTAAAACTTGCATTTTTTTTAATAGATAATAATATTTACTATACACTTCTGGAAGTGATAACAGCATCTAGGTGGATTTTTCTGAAAAACAAAGAAATGTTGACTGGGAAAACATCACTTTATTGTTTGAAATATTTCCATCTTCAATTGAGACAAAATTTATTTGCTTAAATTACTGTTTATATAAACATTTATTTATTGAGAAACAATGCAAGATTTGTACAAAAAGATTTGTACCGTGATAATTGCATAAAATTATCAGAACTCTGTCTCAAAATTTGCTATCGAACCAAAAGTGTCTGGACAACCACTTGAAGAAGATCAGGACATAGTGTGGGCAAAGAATTGTGGGGTTGTTTTTCATGTTTCGCCTTGCGTTCCTTGCTTCCTGTGGTCGGAAACATGAACACTGGTCTGTATTTGGACATTCTGAGCATCGCTACTCTCCTCAGTTCTATGACAATTTTTATGGGATGACCTATTTCTCTTTCAGTGGGATAACTGCTCTATTTACACGTGAAGATTTCCTTTGTCATTGATGAAATGGGATATCAGAAATTGGATTTACCTTCTCAGAGATTCGATCTAAATCCCACGGAGCATCTTTGGACCGAATAAGAACGCAAATTACGTAGCCTGTCAAAACAGCCCTCCTCACTGCCAGCTCTCACTTCAACTATGATGGATGCAATTCCAATGGCCAGCTATCGAAAGCTGGCGGAAAATCTACTCAGACTGGCTGTCTTCGATTTCAGAACTCTCCAAGAACTCCTCAGTAGTTTTCAAGTAGATAGTGTAGTATCCATGTGTACCAAAACCAAATCTAAGGTCCCGAAATCAAACCAATCCTATGTCCCAAAGAACAAAGTGACAAGAAATAAATACTACTCAAGACACAAAATTTTTTTATTCATGAATTTGTTATTTTTCAGGAATACAGCGTACAAATAACTTTGCGGGAACAGTGGAAAGATAAAAGAATGCAGTTTGATGATATGAATGGTCAGGTTCGGTATCTAACCTTAACAGACCCTGATAAGATTTGGAAACCCGACTTATTCTTCTCAAACGAAAAAAAGGCCATTTTCATAATATAATCATGCCAATCATGCTTCTCTGAAACAGATAATATCAACACTTATACAAGTTATAGCAATTTTCAACACAAAATATGTCCTAAATTTCTGAATAAACAGTGACTCTTTGAACTTTAAACTAAACATATTTTACGATAAACTATTTTGAAATGCTTCAAACAGTAGACTCATATTATGAGCTGAAAATAAATAGCCCCGATAAGAACCGATTTCGTTTTACAGTTTCAATACTAAAGTGAGAAAGTCCCCTACATCTAGAAATGGAATATAAAAAATAAAAAAAAATTCTTTATTCTTCTCCCTCTGAGGAATACCTGTCGGCTGTCGAAAAAAAACAGCTTTGGAAAGTCATAAGGTCTCTTTCTTTATTCCAAAGATATTCTTTTACATTACTTCGAACTTTTCAGATAGCTATGAGAAAGAGCTAGACGGAAAAAAAAATGGCGCAATTTTTCCCTTTTACGGAGCGCGTGGCAAAAAAAGACAAAATATACCATGCACATTCGAATATTTCCCATGAGGCAACAGGAGGTGATTTTTCTGCTTGAATGGCAATACTTCTTCCCAAATTCATTCGCCTAGACAGTCGTTGTAATTCGGTTCGCCACTTGTATGAATGGTTTCTCACAAAAATGCAGAAGACGTATTTTCACCATTTCGCGTTTGATATGTTCTTTCATTCGAAAAGAAATGTTGCCGTCACATTTGCTTTTATGATTCTATCTGTTTTTATGCTTGTTATCTGGTTCCTTTTCTAATAACAACAGTCAAACTATTTGGATAGTTGAACTTTGCAATAAGTTTAATTAAAGTATCGCAATTCATTTCGCAATATATTTTGTATTAAATCTCTACATATGAAATGAATTGTTAATTATGGTTTCCTATTGATAGGTCAAAAAACTTTATTGGAAAATTTTATGTCAGCAAATTGAAGTTGTGCATCAGAAACTGTAGTCTCCATTTTTAGTTCGATATGTTTCTCGTTCGAAAAGAAATGTTGAAGACACATTTGTTTTTATCTAGTTAAACCACTAGTTATCTAGTTTATCTAGTTATATTAGTTTCGTTTCTTAAAAAAGCTATCAAGATAGTTTAAGACATTCCTAGTGGTAATTTAAAATAAATTTCACAACTTCTATGTACAGTGCGCCAAACAAATGAACGGGCCGCCCAGAATAACTTTTGACCTAATGATCAGATCTTCACATTCTAGGACTCAATTTAATGGTTCTAGGGGTTTGACTTCAAATATGCTAATTAATTAATGCAGACTTACATAAGTACGTTTAGTTACATAAAAACGTATTTTCTCTAAATAAACATTACTTTTTTTCCACTGATTTGGATTTCTGACCACCGAAATAGCCTCGATCTGGGAAATATGGTCCCCATAGTTTGGTCAGGAGAGCGATCCAAAGTTCGGACCTTCTAATGATAATTTTATTTTTTGAGTATTTCACCATATCTCGTGAACTTTTTAAGCGATTTGAAAAAATTATGCACGCAAATATAAAATCCGTTTATTCAAAGATAATCATATGCAAAAAATAAATGTGGTAATGTATGTGTAAATGTATAAATGTAATTTATAAATGTTGTATGTAAATATTTTTTATTTTTTATTATTTTGTTTAATAATAGTCAAAAAATATTCAAATATTAAGTATATAATTTTCACATCATTTTAAAGTTCTTTACTTTGCATGGCTTTGCATTTGAGCTAAATCGGTTGAATAGCTCCTGAGAAATCAAATTTTTAAAGAAGTAGTAGATTTAAATTTATATTTCTCAGGAACTATTAGACCGATAGCTCTCAAATTTTGTATTTTGCTATGTAAATTTACATACTTTAAAATGATGTAAAAAATGTATGTCTTATAACTCAAAATTTTTTCGACTATTGATAAATAAAATACTGAAAAATAATAAATATTTGCTAAAACTTATTTTTGGGATTGAATTTTCTTTGGAAAACGAAACATGGAAAAAATAAAATGAACATTATGAGGTCCATATTGCTGCAACCCCTATATTTTGAGGGTCAGGAATCCGAATCCACAGAAAAAAAGTTTTGTTCACTCAGAGAAAGTACGTTTTTATGTCTGATTTCATAACTTAAAATATCGCTTGCACAAATTAATTTTATTTTTTATAACCGTTTTTGAACAGTCGATCCAATTTTGGGTTTACGATTTCACATATTCAACTCCGCAGCTAGTTTTGAACGCAGTAGAGAAAACAAGGGAACTCGTGGATCAAGAATTGGGAGAAATTTGCCATCGCGGAAGACTTTTTAGTGAAATTAACCCGTATCTGCGTTACATGGAAAAGAAAACCAGCCTGACGGCAAGGAGATTCTAACCTATGATCCGTCTACCGCTAAGAATTTTTTATGTCAGCGCTGTGTTCAGAGCAAGCCGGGTGCGGAATTCGAATTGATCAGTCATCGCTGGGATTCAAACCCGGTTCATCTCTTTGAAAGGCGAGTCTCCTGATACTCCACGGCTTGCACTAAGGAATCAGCATATCTGAGGTCACCTCCTCAAACTATTGAGATTTTTTTACTATTCAAATAAGTCATTCAGGGTGGTCCATTTTTTTTTTTTTTTTTTTTTTTTGATGCGTGGTATTTTTTTGCTCCATATAAAATAAACTCTTTATTACTTATTTATTTTAGCTTCTAATTGATTGATCAAAAAAATTAATTGGCTATTTAATGCTTACAAATTGAAATTGTGCATCTCTATAACTGTTATCGTCCCCATTGCCAGTTTCATACGTACTTTCATTCTAAAAGAATATTACTGTCGCATTTGCTTTTGTCTGCTTTTATGTTTCTTAGAATAGGTTTCCTTTTTTACAACATTTTTCAAATTATATAGTTTAATTTCGCATCACAATTACTTTGTTAAAATATCACAACTTCTTTGTTTAAAGGTGTTTAATTTGAAATGAATTCGTAGAATTTATCTACTTTGTTTGGAATTTGGGATATTGAATCATAATATCGAACAAATTTGCTCCCACTTTTATGCGGAACTAAGTTGAACTACATTATCGTATTTTTTAAGCTTGTTTATACGAAACACGTTTCAATCCAGCATATTTTAAGAGTTTCAAAAATACGCACTTTTATATTATAGTTTAAGCTTGAATCATTGTTTCTAGGGAAGTATTTTATCAATTGCTATGAATAAATAAAATTTCATTTTCAACTTTAAAATAAACAAATATAAATTCTATATCCAAAACTGTTATCAGATTCAACATAAATAAATCAAAAGTGTTAACTTTCTCCGTTTTAACGCTAAAAGTGAAAAATAAATTTGGTTCTCTGTTTTATCCACTATAATCTCAGAGCAAAAGTAGGTGAAAAAGCAATTGATTACATTTAAGATCCGTGGTTTTCAGATCATAATTTTATTATAATGGTAATCATGACTTCAAGTAGTTAAAATCTATGACTTGAAATAACTATTATCAAAATTTATCGTACAGGTAGTTGTGATTCCTTTTAATCGTAAGTAATAATAAAAAATTATCGTATTCGTAATAATAATTGATATTATAATAAATTTTGATATGCTGTAATTGCAAATAAAATGTTTTCATAAAATATAAAAATTTGTGATCAATACTATGAATTATTAATTAGTATTTCTTCATTATCTGTATTCAAGTACATGCATGGTAGACTTTTTGTAATCCATCCCAAACTTACTCTATACGTTTTTCTACCGAATAGATGTTTCTTTAAACCTGTTAACTCTTTTCTTTTATAAAAAAATAGCGCTTTGTCAAACAAGATACTGTTCAAACAACTTTTTTCATTTTATTTCACATTATTGAGTTACACAAAGCTTTTTTGCCAATGGCATACAAATATTTTGTAATCAGAGCATAAAAGCATTTAAATAGATTGAGTATGTTTTGATAAAATACCAAATTCTTTGTTTTTGTTTCAGATGAATAAATTTATTTTAATAATCAAGTAATTACGATTTAAAATTTCCATAAAATCCGAATAATACTGTAACCAGAAAAATATTTGCCATGTTTTAAAAAGCGCAAAGCGGCTAAATAAGTTTATTTTACTAAAAATAAATAGAGAATGAAGGCATTATACATGATACTGTTAACGGAAACCAGTACAAAATTATCAACTTTTTTCTATGATAATCCAATCCTAATTTATCAATTTTTTAACGAAATTTATTATATAAATTTTATATTACTAAATTTTAATCTCATAGAAAACAGTTTAAATAGTTTCCGATTGTCCCCAATTATTTGTTGTTGTTGACGTATGCATGTTTAGGCAGAGGGGGTGCGATTGTTCTTGTTTTCCAGTGGCGCCATCTATGTCCAAGAATTCGACATCTGCCACACCATACGTCACACCCGTTTATAGGTCGGACCCATTCATTCATCCATCCACAGATCGTAATTTTGACCTGAATCAGAGAACTATCGATCTCCAATCCAGTACCCCCAGAGGTTTTGATTTGTCACAATTATTTAAGAGTACTTAACTGAAACTAAAATTTTATTGAATTGCTACAAATGAAAACATGCAAAACGTGCTTTAAGAAATAACAGTAAATTCTACCGGAAAAAAAAACATTCACAGAAAAAAACTGTTTATAGAAAAAAAAATTCTGTTTTTTAACCGTTAACCGCGAATTGTAAAAAAATCACGTTTTTTTAAAAGGACTCTGTATATTTGATGGTTTACGGATGTTTAGTTGACAAAACGGTTTTAATCTGTTTTTTCACCCTAATCCTAAACTGATTAAAACCGTCAATTCAAATTCTAGTTTTTGCCATTCAGTTTTGCTTATCGTACAATATATAACTTTACAATTTAAAACTTTACCTTTTTTCGAATCATTTTACGATTATTTTCCATACTTGCTCTTACCTTTTAGTAATTATTTTATGATTTTGTGCATGGTATAAATAAAACTGAAAATCAATTTTATTCTCAAAAGGAATATTATGCTTCTTTAGATATAATTGTTTGATAAGTTAAATAGCCAGACAATTTCATAAGGTTGGGTCGCTATAGTTTTAAATATTTCTCACATAAATATGATTTTAATAAAACGTTTAAGATAAAGACATTTAAAATTTTTCTTCATAATGAGAACGAACGGGAGCTTCAGTAGCTCAAGGCACAGCGCACTCACCTCCTTATAAGGTGAGACAGGTTCGAATCCCAGCTTTGGCAGATCGTACAAATTTTACACACGGCTTTCACCTACAACAATATTCATTTTATAGTTTTTCGTTAAAATAACCGAGTTTTTTTTTGTTAAAATAACGGTCTTTTAAAAAATCAGGTATCAGGTATTGCTTCATACTGGCTTGCCAGCTCACAGCTTTATTTTCCATAAATTTAACAGATTTTTTTAAACAAAGTAGATATATAAATGCACTTTCCAATTTCAACTTTTTTAGCTGATTCTAATTTCTGGGTTCCGTGAAAATGAAAAACATATTGTTTCATTTTTTAATTACTTTACTTAAACTTTCAAAACAATTCTCGTTAGCAAAAATTTCTTATAATTCCTTAGGAAAGTAATATTCTACAGCGCCTTATACTTTCCAAATTCATTTTCCACGACAAGCAAATTTTTCTTTACCCTTAAAATGCAAATGCATTCACATTTTCTTCTTTTAATAGAGTTCCTCATAATTTGGTAATCCATCAAGTTTGATAGCTCTATTTTGAGTTTTAAATGAACTATTTTCTCAGATTTCAATTAAAATTTCAGAAAACGTTATTGATCAAAGCCATTATATTTTCAGTAAATGAAAATCTCTAAATATAAGATATTTTTTTAATTGTTAAGTTACATGAACTATGATATTTTTTAATGTTTTATCACTGATAACTTTGTTAGTTTGCAAGCTTTCTTCTTCCGTAAAATTTAACTAGAATGCGTAAAAATAGATACATTTTGTTAAAAAAAATATTGCTGAAAAATGAGAGATTTTTTGGCATTTTTCCAAACTGAACATACTAAATATTCTAAATATTTTTTCAAATCATATAAAAAGTTTTCCCTAACTAAATTGTTGCTATAAATTTTGGTATGTTTATCACATTGTATATTCCATTTGCATTTATATTAATTTTCTAGTGATATTTGGAAAATAATTTTGAATATGTATTAAAAACAATAAATGTGCTTTTTTTTACCTATATTGGTACTTAAAATGTCTTCCGCATCTCTGTGGCTGTTCTCCTGCATAATCGAAAACGAATCTATCCTTCTTAGAAATTGTTTTTTTTTTATTTTTTTTTTTATGGTTCAGTCATACATCCTTTACACTGGAAGGCTTCGTCGAAAAAACGCTATAAAATCGTCATTGGATTTTGTGTCTCTTTATAAAAATTAGTTTTTATAGTTCACTAGTTTCTTTAAAAAAAAGACCTTGATCTAAATTTTATTTTATTCCATTTTATGCCACTAGTGGGGCCACAGGCCTTGAAGTCCCCTTTTTGTATGGATGTTTGAATTCTAAAAAGATGAGTGCAGCTCATGTCATCGGTTTGGCTAAACATTGGACGTCTGCAGTGATTGCACCCTTCCGGGTTGTGTCTTAGTGGATTGAAAAGCGTTTTAATTTAATGCCTTCGGCGGTTTCAAAGCCAGTAAAGTTAATCCGTGGTTGGGGAGCATGGTACGGAGACAGGGTAATGAGACTGCTAACAATTTCTGCACCCCTCCGATTAAAATTAGACTTATGCAATGGGTGCTTGAACCAGTAATGTCTTCGGATCTTCTCTAAAGAAGGATCGCCGATATTCTATTAGTGTAAATCTAAGCCAACATTAGCTGCCAAACTTTGTGATCATATGACCATTAAGCGATACAATTTTGAAAAGATAATTGGGTGTGCTATTATTGCCCATTCCATAACCTATGTTTTTTTATAATTGCAGAATATCATTGGTTCTCTCCTGCCCGATGGACCTAAAATACTATCCCTTGGACAAGCAAACATGTTCTATAACAATGGTCAGCTGTAAGTACTTCATTTACTTCTTGTTGCGTTTTTCTTGTTTTGAATATCTAAGAGTAAAACATTAAGCTTTTAAGAAAGCAAAACAGAGTGAACAGAGCACAAATAAAAATACATAAATGGATATATTGATACAACTATTGATACTAATTTTGTTTGTATCATGTTAATTAGAGTTAAAAATCTATTACACATATTAAAGTTAATTTAAATTTTAATGATTGAAAATTCTTGATTAAATTACATTTAGTTACACTATAAGGGGGAGAAACTAGAATCACTCACCAGGGCGTCATCTCTGCTCCTTCTTTGTCACCTTCCAACTCCAAGGCAACGCTTCGACTTTTACCTAAATGGATGCAACCCCTCCAGCGAAAGGGAACTTCGCCAAACTCACCCTTTGGCTCACTTTATCGATGTTTTTGGCGCACTTACTATTTTGGGACTCTGCATCAATATTATAGTTTGGAGTTCTATAAACAGGAACTTCCATAGAGCACGTAGCACAATATTTTGTCTTCATTTGGAATAAGCATTTATTTACAGTTATAATTAAGTCTCTGTTTCTCATAAAAACAAGTCGATTTTTAATCTCGTAATAATCTATTCTTTAATGTCAACAACCTAATTTTAGATGGATACACAACAGAGGATTTAGTATTCCTGTGGAAAAAAGAAGAACCAGTTCAACTCGTGAAAACTCTTTACCTTCCGAGGTTTACTCTTGCTGCTTTTCTCACTGATTACTGTACTAGCAAGACAAATACAGGTAAAAATCTTGTTACTTTCCAAACTTATGATCTTTTAAACAATTTATCATAGCAATTTTGATACATTAAATTATAGGAGATAAGAAATATTTATGACAACATTTATCAATGATTACACAGAACATTTTCTCGAAAAATGATTGGTAATATAATAGTTTCTGTTTTTGTAGCAAAAATTGTAGTCAGGTCAGATTATCAAACATCGTGACTAAACAGTTTGGCAATCTTTTATGATGTTCGGATATTCTATAATGTTTTGAGCCTATGCACTGCACATTACATTGCTATAAGTAGTCATAGCAGTAAATTATTAAAAAAGCTGTTAAAAAATGGAGTAATTTTTTTACAGATATTTCCCGTATTTTAAAACTACAGAAATTTACTGTACAATTACATCTCAATAAACAATTAATTGTTTCGGTAATTTTTTCTTCTTTTTGCGAAAACGAAAAACTTTAACAACTAGCATGGTAATTATGATATTATTTTCTTCTGCCTGTAAAAGGAGTATTTTCTGATTTTATGTAAAAAGTACATTTTGCCGGACCTGCTTTTGCTTTACGCATCTGAATCGTAGCGATAAGTCTGTGACTAAAACTATATTAAGTTTCCAAACTTACTTTAATTGCTTGTATGTCTACATATTTGTATAAGTATATCGACGTGTACAGTGCGCAAAATAAAAAATAAGCCACCCTCAATAACTTTTGAACTAATGATCGGATCATCCCGTTCCAGGACTGAATCTTATTGGTTTGAATGAATAACCACAAATTTGCTAATTAATTAGCACATACGATATTTTAAGTTACGAAATCAAACACAAAAAGATTTTTTTCTGAATAAGCAAACTTTTTTTTTTGACGGATTCGAATTTCTGACCCCCCCCCCCCCTAATATAGGGTGTAGCCGCAATGCGGGAAATATGGTCCCCATAGTTTAGTCAAGAGAGTGGTTCAATGTTTTGACCCCTCAATAATAATTTTATTTTTTGCGTATTCCACCATATCTCAAGAACTTATGAGTGAATTAAAAAAATATTTTGCACGCAATTATGAAATTCGTTAATTCAAATATAATCTCATGCAATAAATAGCCTTAAATAAATATTTATTATTTTATTTAATAAGAGTCAAAGAATTTTTGAATTGTAAGGTATGCAATGTTTTACATCATTTTTAAAGAATGTAATTTTACATAGCAAAATACAAAATTTGAGCGAAATTGGTAGAATTTTAACGAAGCCGTATTCTTAAAATTCGATTTCTCAGGAACTATTCAACCAATTTCGCTAAAATTTTCTATTTTGCCATTAAAATAACATTCTTCAAAATGATGTAAAAAAAATGCATATCTAACAATTCAAAATTTATTCGACTCTTATTGAATAAAATAATGAAAAATAATAATACTAACTAAAGAGGACCATAACCCCTATTAACACATTTTTTTTTTATTATTATTTCTGCAAGCGCTGTTTCATACCTTCCGACTCCAACGAGTGTTACGCACAATCATGAGTGTGTATTACAATTGTTGAATGGTTATTTGTTTTGTATTGTATATCAAATTTCATTAAAACCGGTCCAGTAGTTCTAGAGATAATCAACCAAGTCTCTTACTTTCTTACATCATTGTGTCTTAGCGTATCTTTTTTTCTTATCTTTGCATTGGAATTTAATTTTATTTAACTAATTAAAAAATATTGTTAAATATTTATAGGAGAATACAGCTGCCTTAAAGTCGACCTCTTATTTAAACGTGAATTCAGCTATTATCTAATCCAGATTTATATTCCATGCTGTATGCTCGTCATCGTCAGTTGGGTGTCCTTCTGGTTGGATCCTAATGCCATCCCAGCTCGAGTCTCCCTCGGCGTCACCACTCTCCTCACCATGGCGACTCAAATCTCGGGCATTAACGCTTCATTGCCACCAGTATCTTATACTAAAGTAAATAATTATTCTCTATTTTATAACAGCCTGACCCATTTTTGGGTTTACAACTATCAATATTTGACACCTTATTTTGTAATTTTGAGTGTAGAGGGTCAGGGAACTGGCCTTGCATCTGAAAGGTTCTGGGTTTGAATCCCGGGCAAGGCATGGATGTTGTTTCATTATCTGTACTATCTGTCCTTACTGAGGGATCAACGTTGGCCCACCTAATATGGTGCCCCTGAAAGACCAACAAATCTTCCCTTCAGATGCCCGTATTGACGAAAAGTCATTCTCCAGGTGGGAATAGGAAAAAACTAATTAATTACGTAACGATGTAAATCTTAATTAATAAAATGCAATTTTGAACCCAATCCGGAAGACAAGGAAATTCTTGATCAAACAATGGGACATACTAGCCTTAGGGGAGGACTTTTTGATGGAACCAACTCACATTTTAGTTACATTGAAAAGAAAAGTACGGCAAACTCTCACAGTCAACCCAACGACCAGAGGATTCTAACCCATGATTCCTCTACTATTGGGGATTTTTTACGTCGGTACGAGGTTTAAACAGGATTTATATCGGCTAGTCATGATTCGGATTTGATTCGCAGTCGAGCCGTCATGGCTCAAACACGTACTATTTATACTATACATCGTCAGGCTTCATAAATACACCGCAAGTTATTAGCTATTATAAACATTTTTTATACTTATTTACAAACTGATTCGCACACTTACTTGTTCATCAGTACATTGAATTCCTAATTTACCATTCCTTGATTCGTTGATTCGCTTTCTTTAGTCCAAAATTCATTTCCTTTTCAATCCGCTTAGATTGGAATACAAGGGAATGAAATCGCAGATTCCACTGCAAAATCTTTCTAACAGGCCAGATTTTTAATCTGATGTAATAAAGACATTTCCAGACAAGTTGACTTTGAACTGGCTGACACAATGATATACATAAATCGATTATGTTATTACACGGAATCAAACCGTTAATTATCCCCATTTAAAACCCTAAATAACTACTGAAGGATTGGAGTACTGATAAGTAGTTTACATATTGGCCACACAAGATTAACGCATTGACACCTTTTGCTGAACGAAACAGCTCCAGTTTGCTCCAGTTGCAATGAGCCATTAACCCTAAAGCACATTTCGAACCACTGTTCTAATTTAAAAACGTTATAATTTTAACTGTGACTTTCCACATTTATCGACTTTACTTGATGACACCCCACCCAGATATCTTATTGGCTTTCTTAAAGACACTGGATATTTCTTCTCAATTTAAATCATAGTTTTTTGTCAACCATGTGCCCGGTGCAGTATATTCTATTTTATAACCGTCCTTGAACAGCCGACCCAATTTTTTGGGTTTACTACTACTAATGTTCAACTCCTTAGCCTTGTAATTTCGAACCTAATCCAGAAAACAAAGGAACTCCCGGATCAGGTATTGGGAGAAATTTTCCTTCGTGGAGGACTTTTTGATGGGACTAACCCGCATTTGCGTTACATGGAGAGGAAGACCACGAGAGCTTCGAGTGGTTAGCCTGACGGCAAATAAACTTTAACCATAATAACCTAACAAGAATAACCCATGACCACTGAGGATATTCCACGTTAGCACTATTTTCGATGCAAACTGAATGTGGATTCGTATCGACCCACCATCGTTGGATTCGAACCCTGTTCACCTCATTGGAAGGTGAATGTTCTGTCCCATGAGCCCTCGTGACTCCCGGTGCAGAGTAGCCTATCTTGGGACTTGCGCAAGAAAACAATAACTTACCAACTCAATCCACTCACTATAGTTTGTCTACGGTTTGCCGTCTGCTGCTATGGAAACAAGAATAGCTCATTTTAGGGAGGGTAGCTTCTCTTCACTTTAGGGTTAACACAGTCGGCAGAAGAAAAAGATTCCCTTTCTCTCGCCGACCAGAGCCAAAACCTGTCCTAAACAATGACCCCACACCCTTACTTGAAATAGTTATACCTCGTTACCATAGTCACCACCACGGATCCAGACGAATGGCTAGGGAAGTTCTTACTTTAGACAAACTATACATACTCGCTGATCAACCCTACAGTCACGCTATTTATAAATAAAAAAAATTTGCTACAACTTTAAAGTGTAGTGTTGTACCATGTTGAACAATGGTATTGTGCAAGTTGAACAATGGTTTTGTGCAAGTTGAACAATGGTATTGCGCAATCAAGTTCAAGTGCTTACATAACATAGTTGAAATTACCAAATACATGAACCATAGTAACATTTACCAAATTTGAACAAATGTTCACCACGCTCCAAATCAATATAAAGTAAAGCTCTCAACATAAGTGTAATCAATCCACTCCAAAATTTCTAAGAGTGCTGAGAAACCCAGCATTGTCCATAAAGACATTAATCTTTATGAATGATGAAATCTTTATGAACGACGAACTTATAATCACCAACATTATTTTTTTTTCCTTTGAACTTGTGTGATAGGCCATCGACGTCTGGACAGGAGTGTGCCTGACTTTCGTCTTCGGGGCATTATTAGAATTTGCTCTGGTGAATTACGCTTCCAGGAATGAGGACCACAAAAAGCTAGCTAATCAGCGAAAGTGGGACCTGGAGCGTGCAGCGGCTCTCGAAGCAGAGAGACTTGAGGACGCCGCCACTACTTTCGGAATCGTAAGTGAATTGACAATTATCATATTATTTCATATATTATCATATTCTGATATAATTATCATATATTATCATATTCTGATATAACTTTCATATAATTTTGCGAAGAATTTAAATGGAATAAATCATCACCTCATGGGGATATAATTATCGACTTTGCCAATAGTCATCTACCAAAAGGTACCCTCAAGATAGAATCAAGTTAACAAGTCTTATATACTGAATTGGTTTAATATTTGAATTTTATCGGTGATATAATTCGCTGAACGAATACCACTAGTTGATTATTGCTGTTTATTTATTTTTTCCCTCATCATACGTTTTTATTGCTATTTTTTTACATTTTTTTTTTTTTTTTTTTTTTTTGTTATTGGCCGGAAAAATTGTATTTATTTCCCCTGATTTTAGAGCGCTATTTTGTGACCAACTCAACTGTTCATCGTGGACCATCCATCGGTATTGGCAAGTTTACATTGCATCTATAGAGATATAAGGGGATATAATTAACGACTAAGTTAGCCTTCATATATTAAAGGGTACTTCAAGATAGAATAAAGTTAACATGTTTTATATACCAGTGAATTTTAGAGAGCAACTCGACTGTTCAATTGGGAGGACCATCCATTGGTATTGGCGAGTTTACATTACATCTACAAATATAAGGAGATATAATTAACGACTAAGTTAGCCTTCATATATTAAAGGGTACTTCAAGATAGAATAAAGTTAACATGTTTTATATACCAGTGAATTTTAGAGAGCAACTCGACTGCTCAATTTGGACCATCCATTGGTATTGGCTAGTTTACATTAAATCTGGAGATATAAGGGGATATAATTAACGACGAAGTTAGCCATCATATATCAATGGGTACTTCAAGATAGAATAAAGTTAACATGTTTTATATACTAGAGAATTTCTGAGAGCAACTCGACTATTCAATTGGAACCATCCATTGGTATTGACGAGTTTACATTACATCTGGAGATATAAGGGAATATAACTAACGACTAAGTTAGCCTTCATATATGAAAAGGTACTTCAAGATAGAATGAAGTTAACATGTTTTATATGCTAGTGAATTTGTATTTAATATTTTTAGTGATAGTTACGCCACTAATAAAACACCAACTTTTATTTGCTACTGCAAGAACTAATCCTTATGTTAAAACTAAAACCAAAGTGTAAGCTCTGATTTGATTTATTATGCTATATTTCTAACTCTCCGCTAACTTAACACGTTGAATGCCATGGGGGTCACCGGTGACCGGCACTGAGTTTATTAATAGCGACACGGGGTTCACCGATGACCGGAGAAGCCAAGATTATTAGAAACACATAATTCGAGTAAATTTTTAATTTTTTTTATATTATCGTTACTAAAATGGTTTGAAAAAATTAATGCAATACATACTGAGAAAATCATTTCGACAAGACGGGCAAGCCATGTAAAATTAGCGTGGCATTCAACGTGTTAAATGAAAAAATACGTTCGTTTAATTATAAAAATAGGACAAAGAAAAAAAATAAAGAAAAAAACATAATCTATAGTTATGTTTCTCTTACGGGGCACCATATTGTGATACATTCATCTATTAGCAACACTATAATGTTATTATTCATTTTGTTAAGTTGTCGAAAGTAATTATTTAAGTGGTTTAAAAAAAAAATAGTTATATGCAGTGTATTTACTTAGAATAATTTTGTATTTTATAGAAATTAAAACTTTGTTAAGAAGTAATTGTTTAGATTTCTTTTTTTTTTCTTCTTTCTAAAATGCCTGTAGAAATTGCTAACTTAAACGGCGCTATGGTACCCTTATTGAGTACTATGGTACCCTTATTGTGTATTATATGGTATCCTGTCATAACAATTATTGAGGAAGCCTTTTTCGAGCAATGACGAATTAATGTATGGGTGATTCTCACGAAATATGACAATTCACAGTCTCTTGCTTTAAGATCTAATACTATACTACTAAAAAAACTTTTTTTTAAATTTTAATAAATAGCATTGCCGCTAGCATTTCATTTTAAAATGACCTTGTACTAGCATCGACTGTTTTGTATATTTATAAAATTTAATTTAATTTCAAAATGTCATGTTTCTGGTATGTCTTAAATAATATTTCCAACAATAACTAGCTTCAAAACTTCTCATAAATTTTTCAATGCCTAATTTTTTTTTATCTCAACCACTGTAAGCAATTCTAGAATATACGCAGAGGGTATTATTTACAAAAACTTCGCTTAAAATAAATTTTTCTGTTAATAACTTGTTTGTCACAAGAAAATCTGTCATTTTCCTGGCTACTTTTATTTAGTGATTTATAACCAAAATAGATAGCGCCAGCAATCAATATCTTATGTTAATAGATTGATTAGATACCATCCTATCTGAACATGTCTTGTTGCATGAATAACGGACCAACTTTCTGGTTCAAAATCTATTTCAAAAATTTTTTCAAGGTGAGTATATTTTTATGTTGTCATTTTCCTGTCTTCTTGAAATCATTAATAACATAAACTACATTGATTTATCTGAGTTATTTCAAGAAATCCTGTTGTTTTCTGCGGAATGCGAACGTCTTAGGTCAAAAAGGTTAAACTAAAGTGAAGTTAAATGCTATAAAATGGCAAATTTGTCATTAACCTGGCTGTCATTTTCCTGGCTTATGAATGCCAGGACATTGAAGTGTTACCAGAAAAATTTTTAAACAGTTGAATGTAAAGAGAGAAAGCAAATATCTACCTAATACCAAGTTTATATAAGATTGTAATATGTTTGAATGTAATCAAAGTTTTTTTTTATTATTTAAGGATCCATTATTATACACAATTTTATTCTGTACATATCAAAAAAAAAAACATTTTTGATTCTTTCTACAGTAGATAAAAAAAAAATTTATTTAAACAATTTATGGTCCATCTAACATAAAGGCTTAAGTTGAGTTACTTGCTATTAGCTTAAAATAACTGTTTTTTAAGCTTCTAAGCTAATATGTCATTTTCCTGGTATTCAAGATTTGGTGAATTTCTATTTTATTATTTTTTTTTTCTTGAGCAATATCAATAAACTGCACTGCTGTCTGTAAGATATTAATAAATGTAACTAAATAAGTATATAAAAAAGAAATTTAGATTATTTTGAAGACTTTAAACTTGAAGAAATTTTTTGGTCCGAATTGTCATGTTTCCAAAGAATCACCAATATATTATACGATACTCTAGTTACAGATCAACAGTAGTAGTTCATCACATAATGGAGCATTAGTTTGAATTTTTTTATCTTTTTAATTTTTTTATCGCAGCAAAGATAGAAATAATTTTAATATTTCTGTTGCCTACTATGCTAAAATGTCCCGAAATGAATTTCAAATTAGTTTGTACGATTTAATGGCTACCAGACAGATTTTAAATTTTTACTGTAACTCTGAACTTTGACAATATCGCGGACATCTCTTGAAAAATAGTTAAAAGTGAAATCAAAGTACTTCCGTGTGGGCGAAGACGGCGAAAAAAATCCAGTTAATATATATTGTTTAAAAATAGTTAAGGTGTTATGAATGGAGGAGGGTTTTAAGCATTTGAATATTTAAATACAGTTGCGCTTTGCATTCGGCTTGGTTATAATTAAAGTTTACATGTGGTAAAAAATAATTTTGAAAGATAACCAAACTTGTTGCGACAGCCAGCTAGTAATTTTTATAAATAACAATTTTTCAACTTTTTACAATTATTAGAATGTTGGAAAAGTTAACTGTGTATAGTTACTTTTCCAGAAGGGGTGCTTTTTCCGAATCGTTACCTCCCCCCCCCCTCCCGAATTAAATGGGAATAGTGATAGGTTGCTTTATTTATCGTTCGAAGAATTTTCTAAAAGTAGGTTAATCTATCTACATATGCTTTAAATTATCAATAGACCATTTTATAACAAAGCATTAATTTTAATTAACATACGTTATAATACAGAAAGCATTGTATGAGTAATGAAGTAGCTTTTATAAAGGAACTTATATTATTGCACGCATAATACATTAAAACACACATAACCAATATTATATTTTTTATAACATAATTAGCACTTGTTGCAGTGGCTACAAAAATGTTTTGCACTTTTCTCATGCTACTCAAAACTATGAGAAAATACAGATGTTGGTAAACAGATAAGTTGGTAAAACTTCGCCTTTCGGAAGGAGATTTTTCTGAGATTAAAGGTGGTAGAACGTTTCATGACTTAAAAAATAAATAAAAAATGATATTGATTACCAAGTTTTTTCAATTATTCAACGATATAAAAGACAGAATAAGTATCAACGACCATTTTTATTCGTCCTCAAAATGCTAGTGGGATTTCCAGATCTACCTGTTATTGGAGGTGCGATAAAGAATTGCTTGTTCTTCTTGAACCTCTAAACAATTTGTTTTCAGATTAACATTAAAGATTATATAACCTGATTATCACCAATAATCCATTAGTTTGGTGCCAGTGCGGAGTTAACAAGCAAACCTCTAAATAAATCACAAAAATGGTCTAAATGGTTTTTAATATATTCATCCCCCTAAAAAATTTCAAAAACAGAATTCAGCAGGTACTTAAAGGAAAAGCCTGAAATAGTAATACCTTTTTTTTTCTTGCTTTTTTATCAAACATTCTACGTAAATCACATATGCTCTATTTCAGACAATAAAATAAATTATTGTTTTAGTTTTCAAAAAATATACGGTATAATCAATAGCTTATACGCATGTAATATACACCGAAGAGCCATTACATTATGACCACCCTCCATCTATAACAATGGGCTATAACCCGGTAGCGGGGGTAGTATGGTGAGGGCAATGTTTTCATGAGGCACATTAGGACCCATAATCCTCATAGAACAATCCCTGACGTCTGTAAGCTACTTGAACGTAGTTGCAGACCAGGTTCACCCATTCATGGCAACAGTTTTTCCTGCGGGGCAGGGTTGGCAAGATTTTGCCGCAGGTGGAAAAACCATGATAAAAACCGGTAAAAACCGTCCTGGCAAAAACAGGTTTTTGCCAAGCAAAGTGGCAAAAACCTATATTTTCCAAAACGAGAGGACAAAAACACATTTTTGATGCAAAATTATTCCTAAAATTGAAATATATACCATAAATAGTATATATAATTTAAGAAAATTAACAAAATTATTATTCCATAATTAAATCATAATGTATTAATATATCATTTCAGTAGTTTAAAACATTATTGATCGGAAAATTAGTGATAATTGTCTTTTTTCCAGTGAAATGAACTTATTTTAAATTAATATAACTATAATTTAAAACATAAAATATCAATCAACATGTGTAGTTAATTAAAATATACAAGTATCAATGCAATTTTTTAAATTTGCCCAAATTCAATAATTTATTAATCATCACAATACAATTTGTGCTGTCTCAACATAGCATAACAGAACACTAGTTTTGAAACATTATTTAGAGTCAACTTATTCCGAATTTTAGAATGTACAAATGAAAAATTCAAAAACACTCTTTCAATGGCAGTACTACTAGAAGGACATGAGTGTAAATGAGACATTAATTCCCAAAATTCACTGGAAATTTCACAAGAATTTAAATTGTGTGGTTTTGTTTGTATTTTGAAATAATATTGAGAAATGAAGTGATTATCAAAATCTATCTAATAAAACATCCATCTTAGCTTTCTTATGTCTCTCTTTAAATATAGTGTAAGAGTGATATGTAAAATAATACATACCAAAAGTTCTTATGAAGAAGTAAAAAAAAAATACAATTTGTTAAAAAAAACATTTATTTAGGGATTCTAAAATGAAAAGAGGTCAAAAACTTTCAATCCTTTAAAAACTATTACCCTTATATTAACTATTAATAATTTAAAAAAAATTTTTTCATGTAATGTATCAAAATTATTATTCCTTATGATTGATTTAAATTTGTTTCAAGTATTTTGTAATAATATTTAATCAGCAATTTAAATAATTTGGTTTTTGCCGGATTTTACCAGTTTTTGCCGGTTTTTACCAGGTTTTTGCCAGTTTGCCGGCAAGAACTCCAACCCTGCTGCGGGGGGGGTGGTGTTTACCAACAGGATAATGCACCATGTCATAAGGTCGAATCGTCATGGATTGGTACGAGGAACATTCCAGTGACTTTCAAGTCATGTCTTGGCCCCCAAATTCACCTGACCTTAATCCAATAGAGCATTTGTGGTCCAACTTGGAAAACCAAATTCGTGCTGCTACGCTACCTTCTCGCAATGTGAGGGAATTGCAAGACCAGTTGGTGAGCGCTTGGTACTAGATACCTCAGACTATCTATCAGCACCTTGTGGAATCAATGCCACAGCGGGTGCTAGCAGTTTTGAGGGCTAAATGTGGTCCTACATATTATTAGCAGGGTGGCCATAATGTAATGGCTCTTCGGTGTATATATGGGTGTAATCAATCAAAATTACAATAGAATCAAACCACTTGCGTAAATATTACAATACAAACCACTTTCTTAGAAGCCAGAATAGAACCAAGTCACTGGCTTTGAAAATTCAAATGATTCAAGCTACGTTTCCTTGGACATTAAGAAACCTCAATAAACTTCTTTAACTTAGAAATCAAAATAGAATCAAACCCAATTAGAATTCTTTGTCTAAATTTTATTTTTCCTGTATTATCCTTCTCTTTGCAATGTAGAAAATAATCCTGATGTTTTCCCTGTTAAGGGCCCAGCCCCAACGCAAGTGAAGTCCTTATACAAGTCTAGCAGATACCAGTACAGACCAGCCTCTTTTCCAAGTCCCCCTGAGTTGGAGAACGAGGTACAGAAAAATTTCAAATAGCAAAAATATTTTGTCTTTTTCATTTTCAATAGTGTATCATTATTTCTATGTATTTTAGAAAACGAGAAAACTGAGAACTGTGAATATACTAAAACTTTGCAAACCCCATCATCGAGAGTTTATATTCTTACTACGGCGTTCGTATTTTCCATGGCCCGTTTTCACTGGTGGAGAAATAAAGAATAAAAAAATATTACTAGTCCAATTTTTCTATCAAAAAAGAGAATCATTTAAAATAAATTAAATATCTTTTATACATATATATTTAATTAAGAAACTTTAAAATAAACGTCAAAGATCTTCGACAAACAAGCACTTTTTTTTTACATTGGTGTATTAATAATTATATTTCTCGTTCAGAATTGTGCATGATGATAAATCAATAAATGTACCTGCCTGCTATAGTTCGCTTCAACTAAAATTGGCATGATGAGTAAACGAGTTGCTTATCTACAGGCCGCGTTTTATATGATGAATAAAATCAACTTCAACTTTCCACACTAAAGAGCCTATTTTTATCAGAAAAATCAATCTCCAAAAATTGGTTTTTCTGGGAATAACTCCCTGGAAAAGGTGTGATGTGGATCATCGTATATGCAGAGACAACTAACAGCATTATCTGGTGGTAAACTGCAGAGTTTAAATTCCTTACTCAAGAACAGTTTAAAATGAAGGACACAAATAAAGTCCTAGAACATTATGAATTACGCATAGACACCTAGTAAACATTAATGATAGAAAAAGAATATTTAAAACTCGCATTTGTTTTTTCAAAGTTTCTTACAACTAACTTACGGTTCTAACAAGAAAATTACCCAGCTAGTTATCTGCAACTTCCTGTAAATTAAACTAATTAATCAACTATTAAAATAAAATTAATCAAGCAATTAAGCAAACTAAAATAATTTGTTATGGCTTGTTTTCGAACTCTTTTTCGTGTTATGGTGTAGGAACTATGGAACAAACTATGCAAATTTGAGCGTTTTCTTTTTTTTTTCTTCTTTTTTTAATTATAATAACTACGGTGTGCATATTATTACTAAATCAATGACCCTCTGAAACTTTGCGATTTACTTTTTTTCCTTTATTTCATACTGTTTTCGAGAAAGGGACACTAACTCTCCATTTTATCACCAGGTGGCACTGTAAGAAAACTCATTTTCTAGCCATTTCACGATATCCAAACACCACTTTTATGACCCTAGGTAAAGTCATTTAAAAGTTAAGATAGTAAGTGGATTCTCACTTAAGTGGGTTTCTTGATAATGCTGCCATTTTAAGTTGCCGCGAAATATAGTTTATCATTCAATAGTTGTATTTCTAAAAAAGAACAGTTTATAATTCAATTTGACCAATTAAGGTGTATGTTACTAAATTTCAGAAGCCTCTGGTACAGCCGGGAGACCTAAACTCCATGACAACCAAGTTTCACGACTGTGAAGTACACATGCCTGAAAAGCAACACGGGGTCTTCTTGTGTGGAACATGGTGGTTTAGTAGGTTCCCGACTCGCTCCAAGAGGATAGATGTCTTCTCCAGAATACTATTTCCCTTAGCCTTTGCTTTGTTCAATTTATTCTATTGGACCACCTACCTTCTGAGGGACGACAAAGACGATTACTGAACAATTTAAGTTTTTGCCAAATCACGCCAAAATAATATGCAGGGAGATAAGAAAAGCTTGCCAAGATGAAGGGCGATGATACTAACAGATATCATTGTCACATACGATTGAAGAGCAGCTGTGGTCGTTGATGGTATCATAATACCAATATTTCAATTTTACGAACAAGATATGATGATGTCGAATTACCAATAACTGTTCTTAAATGTATAAAATATCAGAAATTATTTGTATTATTAATATTTAACTGGTGGTGCAAGTTTTACATAGAGTCTAAACCACTGATAATCTGTCGTTATATTCATATTTAAAAAGAGAAAAAATAAGTTCTCACATGAAATCAGTAAAACTTAATCAAAAAGTTAAGTATAAAATCTAAGCTAGTACTATCAAGTAACTAATAAGTGATTGCGAACGTTCTTTTCCGTTTACAAACCGAATTCAATATAACACATTAACACAGTATATTCTCGTAAAAAAGATTGATTATTAATAATATTATCTGCAACTGTTTCTTTTAAATCAACCAGCATATCATAAGTCTTTTATTTTCTTAATCCACACATTTTCTTTAAAATGCTAAGTGATAATCTTATTTAATATTGAAAAGGAAATTACATAGAGTGCAAAAGTGTTTGACCAAACTCCATATTATAGATTTTTGATTCAAAATGTAGTAAAATAATTTTCTTTCTATACTTATTTAGCTTGCTTATCAATAAGAAAGCAAAGTCAGTGCTTTGAAAATTTATTTAAATCAAATACAACTTTCATATCCATCACGTATTAAATGAATAATGTTTTCGTGTTTGACTTTTTTCTTAAATCAAAGTATTGAATGAATTTCATTGTTTAAGATAATAATATTTAGATAAAATTTAATTTTCCAAAATGGATTGCGCATAATTATCGTAATTTTAGAGTTAATTAGAGTCCTTATCGTAATTTTATATGTATATACTATTACATATAAATCATTCTATACATATAATATATTCTTAAATGACTTGAAATGTAAAGAAAGGATTATTTAGAACTACGTTCAAAGATTCAAATTTTGTCAGAAGAAGGTTACATTTAGAATTAAATAGCAAGAAGATTAAAAATTCCGAAATCAAGCGTAGTATATATGTTGGTTTGATTTGGAACACTCGAAGCGAACTTTACAAAAAAAAATGCAAAAGATGGCTGAAATGCCTTCTACGGTCCACTAAAAACTTTTGCTCGCAATTGTATGTTCGTTAGCATAATTTATTTTAGGAAAACTGTATAAACAGGAAAAAAATTTCTGCTAAAAAGATAATAATAAATTGTAAACTAATTCATTTAACACTACTCAATTAACAATACAGGATGAAATAGAATTGCCCGAACAACTTTCAATATGCAGGGTTGAAAAGAATTGGCTGGCAAATAATGAATAAGATCGCAAGAATATAAGACTTAAAGAATATAAGACTTAAAGAATAAAGACTAAAGTATATAAGACTTCAAAGAAAAATGCAGTTGGTTTCTGTTTCGAAAAACACATGGGTTTTTTTCCACGTGTTACTTTAATTTAATTTTATGAGTTTTACCTGTTTCTTTAAGTATTTTCCTGTATTACGACATTTTTAAAACGTTAATTCATTTTTTATAGTATAAATTTCATATCTGTTGCCTTTTTTTTTTATTATTTGCCTATTCTCTTCAAGTTTTTCATGTGTTGTTACTTTCTTGTTGAAAAAGTTCATCTTCTAGTGTAACTGCAACATTTACAATATCTGTTAGCAACAGGGCTTTTCCTGTTTATGTCAGGATAGCATAATGGCAAAATTGTAACGATGGCTCCAGTATTTTTTAACTTTTAAGCTCACTACTCTCAATTAACATTAAAAGAATTTTGAAACAGTTCACAGTTAAATTTCTTCAATATTCACAACTTAGCCACGTGACCACATGATGCATGAATCACATGATTTGTTAGTTTTCGCAACACAAACGCCTTATATTCCATAAACTCACTCTGGTTTACTTGCAACCTGACCTTACTATTTTTTATAAAAGAAATACTTATTTTATTTTAATTGGTTAAACTTTTACCAGCTTATATTTACTTTTACATTAAATTATTACTTAGAAGATAACATTACCCCCATACATTTGCCACTAAATTAAATTATCCATGTTAAGTGCTTATTAAAATTATCGGTCCTCTACTCAGTATTAACATTGGTAATTTTAACTTCCATTAACTAAATATTTTCTAGTTCTATAATGGCACTATGCCACATTACTAAAAGGTAAAGACACATCAGTAGAGACACTTTTATGTATATTTTGATTATATAATTATAATCGAACTCTAAAAAACTAGAGAGGAGGATTTTAAACAAATATTCTTGTGGCTGGGTACTAAAATAACTCCTACTTTTGACTGATCTTAGGTTCTTAAAGCGAAAGCATAATGTGATATGATTAAATTTTGGGAAATATAAAATATATATATATATATATATATTTTATGTCTTAATTAAAAGATAACTATTCTACTGAAGAGCCTACTTTTCTTCCAAATAGCTGCCAAAGTGTATTAAAATAGCCTTAAAGAAGACAAGCTTTTCTTAACTCCTTGCAAACTATACAGATACTACGATAAGTGTAAAAAAACTAAAACAATGGAATCAAAGCGAGAATGTAATGCCGATCTTGCCCGATTCCAACTTTTATGATAACATGAATGTTAATTTTAATTTCTTAAGTGTATGTTTGGGTTTTTCCTCAGATCAGCAGCGTTCTGAAGCTTGCAGCCAAACATGAGATTAAGCGAGTAACTTGCAAAGTTTTTCATGAATTGATGCTTACGCTGCTGCAGGAAAAGATATATTTATATATAAATATATACATACAAATATATATATATTTGTCTTGTGAGAAATGAGTTTTTGTATAAAATGTATGTTTGTCCTTCGCTAGTTGTGATCAACTTTGATGGAATTGTAAAAAAAAAAAAAATTTTACAAATTAAATATGTATGTAGTATGTAGATACTGGGCTCAATAGGGATTCGGATTGATTTATAATGGCGCCAAGAGGAAAAAGTCTTTTATCTAATTATTCAAACAATTTAAATCTTTCAGTAAAAAAGTGATAAGGAAAAATTTTCCTTGTACAAAACAATTAAAATTGGGAGAAAGACCTAGCATGAATTCAAGCAAAAAAAATTTACATTGAAAAAAAAAAAATTTTTTTACAAATTGAAATTTTTGTTTTGTTTGAATGATTGGGAAAAATGGTTTCCTTAAACGCAACTTTAAAAAAAATAATAATAATTTTTGAAACATGTACTAATTACTATTCGAAACTTTTTGATTAGAATTAGAACTCGATAACTTTTTAATTATAATTAAAAATTTAAAATTTCTTGATTAACATCGCGTATATAGAGCTTTTTTATTAGCATTAAAAATTCACATCTATCAAGTTAGCATTAAAGCTACAAAACTTGCTATTTAATGTTAAAAAATTTAAAATAGTGCAATAAAATCGTTATACTCGTAAGTCATAATGGATTTTACTGAAGTTTAGATATATTATTTTCAATATTTTTATCAATAAATATCATTAAATACTATCTGCAATTTTTTTTAAATCTTTTTCATTACAAATATAGATTCACCGTTTAATTCGAAAAAATATAAATACATACACTATTGAATTATTAAAATTAATATATTATTAATATTAATTATCATTATATATTATTACTGTATATGCATTATTAAAACTAATGCCTTAATTCTAATACGTATATTATAAGCAAACAAAATAAGCCTTTTCTCTTCGAAATTACTTTTTATACGGATACTTTTTTTTCTGAAACTTCAGTTTGTTGAATTATAAATGTAATGTGTTATAATATATAAATATAGCTAAAGAATAATATGATTTAAAAACTAATATTATTACACTTCTAAAATATCATTTAATTCACTAAACTTTCCAAATATTAAGTATTTTTCTCGTTTAAATCATAGCGAAAACTCTGAAATCTTAATAAAATGTAGACGAAAATTAAGTTCTTAGCACGGAAAGACAAAGTCTGGTTAAATTACCGTACTGTAAGGCAGTAGCATTTCGTTTACGAAAAAAAAACATAATTTTGACATTTTAAAATATATTTTTGGAAGAACGTTAGTTTAGCAAAGAAGCAAACAATTAGACAGCAAAAATAATCTAAAATGAATAAGCAAATGAAAAAATTTCTGCAAATAAGCTTCTAAAACTATAAGTTTTTAAAAAAATTTTTATTAAATTGTTTTTAACATAAAATAAGATTACAATAAATGCTTGCAAAAAATCATTTGCGCGTCCTTGGTTGGAGTCTTAACATGAAATTTTCAAAACAAACAGATTGCGATTTTTGTTTAGTATTCTTAGTACAACAGCAGATCCTGATTTCTCTAAGATTTCTTGAATTTTTAATCAATTTTAGTCTTTAGTGCTTGTTGCAACGAAATCGTCTCTTTTGAGAACTGTTATTAATTGAAAGGTCTCTACCTAATCGTTCAAAAAATCTGAATAATACTACGCGAAAATATGAACTTTGATTACTATTTTTAATGTATAAAACTAACTAGTGCACACGTATAATTTAAAACTTCATAATTGTTTAATTTTTTCTCTCATTTGTCAAAAATTATAAATAAAAATTAATTTTTAAAAAAAATAATCAACAAACATAAAAACTTTTGAACGAGTAAAGCGTGATAAAAATCTCATATTCACAATCCTTGAGTTCATATAGTTTTGTAAGTTGATAATCTATATGGTCCTATTAGGTTTATGCTTAATAAACTTTACTTACTTCTTAAATTCATAAACAAAATTTCCAACGCTCGGATGCGTGATAAAAATCTCATATTCACTATCCTTGAGTTCATATAGTTTTGTAAGTTGATAATCTATATGGTCCTATTAGGTTTATGCTTAATAAACTTTACTTACTTCTTCAATTCATAAACAAAATTTCCAACGCTCGGAAGCGTGATAAAAATCTCATATTCACTATCCTTGAGTTCATATAGTTTTGTAAGTTGATAATCTATATGGTCCTATTAGGTTTATGCTTAATAAACTTTACTTACTTCTTCAATTCATAAGCAAAATTTCCAACGCTCGGATGCGTGATAAAAATCTCATATTCACTATCCTTGAGTTCATATAGTTTTGTAAGTTGATAATCTATATGGTCCTATTAGGTTTATGCTTAATAAACTTTACTTACTTCTTAAATTCATAAACAAAATTTCCAACGCTCGGATGCGTGATAAAAATCTCATGTTCACTATCTTTGAGTTTATATAGTTTTGTTATCTGATAAGCTATCGTATCCTATTGGGCTTATGCGTCATAAACTTTTCTTACTTCTTTAATTATTGAAATTACACTTGCTTTTAAAAATTAAAGAAAACTGTGCTTGAACTAATAAAAAGTATAAAATTTATTTTAAGAGCAAAAATTTAATAGTTTTTATATCTATAAAATATATAATATAAGTTGTAACTCATCCAACCATGCTATTTCTTTTAAACGAATTAATTGTCAATCTTAAACGTCCATTGCACTATTCATTCAATTCTCTGAAACTCAGTTCAAGCTATTCACCTTTCTTTTAGTATAATCGATTATCGGAAATCTGTATTATTTTCAATTTGTATTTATAATAATCAATTGAAATCAATTCAAAAGCGCGAGCCCAAACAGCAGCTACGATTTTTTTAAAGTAAATGTGTTGTGCAAAGAATGGAGCGAAGGGACGTTTTGTTTTATTAAAAATTGTATTACAAATGCTACATGATCAATTGTATATTGCTTAAAAATGTAAACATTGTTGTTTAATCGTTTAAAGATATATTTTGAACGATGTTTGGAGGTGTACTCAAACGGCTAGCAACAACATGAAGTGGTGGAGAAATCCCTATATTGTTCATCTTTCAGTGTTCATCAACTTGTTAAGAAATATTTCATATCATACTCGCAACTGGTGTTAAAATTTTATATTTTCTTAAACCAATTTAAGTTAAAAACATTCATAAACTATGAACATGTTATTCTAAAGAGCACATGGAATCGTTTAAAAAGTTTCATTTATCGAACTTTCTTCTCTGGTATCTTAGAATCTAAAAATTTTCGTTGTGATAATCAAACTTAGAAGATGTAGGTTAAAATTCAATTCCCTGATATAATTTCTCTGATAAATTATGAAATTATTTTGACGATAAAATGGTTAATACGGTTAACAGTAAAACGGATAATGGTAAAAAGTTCCAGCTCTCAGTACTTTTACCGCTAAATCTATTTTTCCCATAATAGTTTAAGAAACAAAGAAAATCTGATACACCGTGATTTTTATATACAATCATATTTACTGTAAAATCACTGAAACATTGTAGCTAAGCAAAGATTACTGTAAAAGTTACTGTATTAAATTTTATGGTAAAATCAATTTTACAGATACTGCATTCAGGGTGCTAGTACTTTTTACCTTAATTTAATCCGGATTTTTTTTTTTTACTGCATACTTTCCTGCATATAGATTACTAACTGACCGATAAATTTTAAAATGTGCACTTACGTACGCATTTCATAACTATGGCATATCAGCTAACTATTGGGTACATGGGTCAAAGTACACAATATGACTTAACAGTGAAGAAGCCTTGGAAAACGCTTATAAAATACTCCAAAATGCTGAAAAATGTACTATCTTTCCTTGATTTTAAAAGCTTTAAATAACATTTTTGCTGACAAGGTCTTGACTCTCGGAACTTAAAAGAGGAGTCAGTACTGCCCTTAAGCCTAGATTCCTGCTTGAAGATCTCTGGCTAAGTTCAAAATGAGCGAGCATGTTCTTAATCCTGAATTCAGCTATATTATGAGTGTCTACATGCACCAATATATGCATTCAGAGGAAATTCTGCTGTTAGAAAGCCGTGGAAATTTGGAAAGGCAGTTCCTTATTTTAAGTATAGGCAAAATTCAGCTTTTATAGTTGGCAAGCTTTCTTTAATCTTGGAAAAAGAAGCACATAGAACCATGCCAAAATGTTCGAATTATTGATATCCATAAATGAAATAACTCATACGGGAGAATTTAGCAGAATTAAAAGGAACTAATGAACAAACAAAATTTTTATTTTGTACATATGTGGTCATGTATAATTTTTCTTTATTTTTACAACATGTAAAACTATTTTCGTGTTAAATGTATCAATGGTTAATATTCCGATATATTGAAAAAAATTTATTAGTCTACATACAGAAAAATTCTGTTAACAATGTTTTAGAAGATATCTTAAAAAAAACTAAGATTACGGATATTACCAATCTATGTTACAGCGACTATCATGTCAGCTAGTTATTTCATTTTTTTCTCAAAATTCGAAACAAGTTCAAGACAAGCAATATCCTTCTAACGCTCGTGTGTTTATAGATATGATGAAGGAAAAATTCCTTTTTTTTTTACTAAAATATTTTCTTTCGGCTTCAAAGTTTTTTTGTTTTAAACAATTCTCCCTTTATAAGAATGTCATATATTTTTTATTCTTGTGCTCTCTAGAATTAAAAGTCAATTGACTTATAATTTTCATGGTTTTATGAATAAGATTAATTTCAACTTTACAAAAAGTGCTTTTCTTAATATAAAGTGAACAAAATTCGCTTATGTAAATATGAATAACAAACCTATATCCGAGCTTGTATTTTATACTGTAGTGTGCGTAAAAATATGCTGATGCTGTAGATTTCAGATACAGAAAATGAAATAACATCTGTGAAAGTTGAATGTAGAAACTAAAATTCATCCCAACCATGTTTTCTTTTTTACACGGACATTAATTAAAAAATTCTCAATTTTTTTTAATTTTGCCCGATCGAGAATGTTTACTCTGCTTATGAAAGAATGTTTATTTTGTTTATGAAGGTAAATCAGATGTTTGTTACACTATATTTGAATGATAATTCTATGTTTATTATTAAAAAAACTATGGAATGTTTACTACGGAAATATTGTTTTCACTCTCTAGAGTAACTCTGATATTTTCTAAACATGGCAACTAATATTTTATGATTATCTAAGCTTCTATAAAAGACTTCATTTGTGATACACGTAAAATATTTAAAGCAACCATAATATATAGAAGAAATTATTTTTAAATGACAGCGATTAAAATAATATTTTTGTTATCAATTTAAAATTACTCCAATAATTTTGTTTAATTTAATAGAATACTTGCTGTTACAGTTATTGTATGAAAAGAAAAGGTGAAAAAATAGTTTTTTCTAAAAATGTTTATGTCACCATAAATAAAATATTTAAGATAGAATTAAAAAATATTTATACATATAATGACCTAAATAATTAATACAAGTTACAAGCTCATTGCTATATTTTTTGTCAGAGGATGTTCAAAATCACTATTTTTATTCTGTAATTTTAATAAGGTCCTCCAAGCCTTTAAAAGTTTTGAAATTGATTGTATAAGTATAAGAAATTGCATGTTGTGAACACCTCTAAAGTTATTAAATAATTTTTTTAAGTATTTCTTGAAAAATATTTCAAGAAAACTGAAAGTGTCTCTTCCATTATTGTAGCGTCGTGTAAATAAAGTCTCTAAAAATTAAGCCTATAAAAGAAGTCTATAAATAAAGTAAAAAAAGTCTAATAAGTCATAGCTGCATCAATCACTTGAATTAGTTGCAGTACAAACTTTTACTTTTGATATCCTTGTGCATATGTAGTATACATTATAAGAAGAAAAGCATAGTATTACTAGAATATCTCAAGGAACTTTCCTAAAACTTATCTCAAATTTATCTTAAAACTTAATTCCTAAAACTTATCGTATAGTTCCTAAGACTTATCTTAAATACTACGAAATGCAGTAACGTTATAACGTTACTGCATTAAACTTAATAAACAAGTTACCTGTTCTTTTGTTATTTGATGTCGAAAAGTTAGAAGTAAATTTTATGGAATACAAGATTCAACAAAATTTAAAGATTTAGAATAAAAAATACTTTATCATATAATCTAGAGATTTTTTTATAACAATAAAATCTAGAGATTTTTTTATAACAATAAAATCTAGAGATTTTTTTATAACAATAAAATCTAGAGATTTTTTTAGTAACTTTACAGCATTAAACTTAGTAAACATACAAACTTTACTAAGTTTAATACAGTAACGTTATTAGAAAAGTTTATGGAATCTCAATTTCCGAAAACATTTCTAGTAATACTACAGTTTTTTTACAGTGTAGTTTATATCAATAGTAACTTTTAATCGTAATTTGTCGTAAACTTTTTACAGTTTTAAAATATGCAAAATTCAAATACTATTTCTTTCAAATGTTTTATATAAAGTATGCTGTTTGCTTTTATTATAATTTAAGGTAACAACATTCTGAAACTGTAAACACATGTGAATTTCTTTTAAAATAAAATTATGAATCACTCCCACCAACTCTAATGATAAACATTTCCAACTTCAAAGACTATTCAACTTTTGCAGACGTTGTTTCTCACCACACGAGAAATTCTACAATAGCTCCACTGAAATAGAAGTTTTTTTGTGATTTTTTTTGTTTATTTGTTTGTTTTTTTCTGTCCACAAGAAATTACTTTCTACGCAGCTTTGTTAATTATGGAAACGCACGCCATTTCGAGAAAATGGTTGCTCATCCAGAGAAAAGCATGATGTGTACCATCCGACTTAGCACGAGGTCGGTTGAGAAAAAAAAATAAAGTTATATTTCTTTAATACAAGGTACTTGCATTTAAAAACAAAATTGCACTCCTATGTAAACCAGGAATAGTGCAACGAGTATCATTGTACTTGTATAAAAAAATAAAGTGATTGTAGTTGAATAAGCGTTTTTATTAATTCTTTAAGACTCACTCAATGGAATACCTGCAAGTGACGTAGTATGAGTATTTCGATCCTGATTGGTTGTTGAAACGAGACATTTGTTTACGTTAGCA